>JAADXY010000274.1:0-30499 GCA_023338065.1 Phytopythium montanum
AACTTCTCGGCCGTGCAGTCGGTCACGCCCGCAGGCTACCTGACGGCCAACGGCGGCGTGCTGTCGAGCACCCAGGCCGGTGGCGGTGGCGGTGAGATGGGCGGCAGCATGGGTGGTGGCAGCATGGGCGGTGGCTTCGGTAGTAGCGCTGGTGGCTTCGGTGGCAGTGCCGGCGGCTTTGGTGGCAGTGCTGGCGACTTTGGAGGCGATGTAGCTGGTAGCACGGCGGCCTCGAAGGCTTCTTCGTCGTCGACTTCGACCACTTCGACGACGACGACGACGTCGAGCAACTCGGTGGCGAGCGAGGCGGACTCGACGACTGTCGCGTGCAGCACGCGTAGCTGAATGGCTCCAGTTTGACAGCGAACTGCTTCACTACGATCTAAAGTTTGAGTGATGATACATCAGCTGGGTGTGTTGTCACTACTGACAGCTTGATGCATCCATTCAAACTTGAACGTGTAGTCCGCTCCTGTTGTCGACCACAACTCACTACTGTCAGCTTCACGGTGACGCATTCACAACCCAAAGCAATCGACTTACCATAGTGAACGGCAGTCGACTGCACCGCGAAGATGAGCGTGTACATGAGCTTGCACTGCACCAACAACGCGTGGGTGTCCAGCACGAACGCGACTTGATACATGGCCGCGACGGCGAACTTCCTGGTCAGTAGCCAGTGGACGAAGAGCAGCTGGAGCACCTTGAGTCCCCAGAAGAGCGACATGGTCGTCACGCGCGTGTGCATCTCGTCTTGACTCGACAACTCCATCGCGCGGGGGTAGAACATTGCGTTCGGGAGGTTGCGGACCGCCGACATGTAGAGCGCGAACATTGGCGGGATGATGCACTGCACGTACGCGATGAGCACGAGGTACTCGCTGGTGAAGAGCAGCTGCAGCACCTCGTGCACCACGGCCGTGTTCATCTTGCGCGTCAGCATCAGTACGTTGCTCAGCGCCGAGCTGTGCTGCATCGTGGGCTTCGACGGCGCTTCACTGTGGTCTAGTGAAGGCCACGAAGTCACTACTTCGCTTGTGTGGACGTTGGAAGCGGGGCGGATGCTGCTTCTTCTCCGCCTACCGTACTCGTTGATCTCCCGCGTGAGCGCCAACTTACGAGACGACCCGGCGGCGTACCGCTCCTTCATCTGTGACAGCGTCATTGGCTGGACTTGAGCGCGCTTGCTGTCGTAGATGGCTCGCTTCTTGAGCGTCAACAGCATGTCGGTGCTGGCTGGCGACAGTCGATGCTCGGAGGTTGACAGCAGTCGAATGTCGTGGAGACTGGCAGCATCGAGTTGACCAGGTCTCTCCAGCATGTACAGCGCTAGTGCGAGTACTTGGGAGACGACTGGAGAGGCGAGCGCGGATGCCATTGATGGTCGACGTGGTAGTGACGGTAGGGATGTCGAGACGCTGGCTGGTACTGAAGCGGTGGCGACAGTGCTTCGTCCAGAGCTTGCGGTAGCCTCGGACATGAATTCACGGGAGAAGATGGTGCGTCGACTGAGTCCGTAGACTGCGAGCGCAATGACGATTGCGTCGATGGCTACAGTGATCCCGACAGACGAAAGGGTGTTGGCGATGCGCATGCAGAAGACCGAGTAGAGCGCGCTGAAGGCGTCGACGGAGAAGACGACGATCTCCGGCAGTCGGTCTTCTAGATGTGCTCCTTTAGCGACGATTGCGTTCTTCATAGCGAGGTTGATCACTGGTAGTAGGATCAGATACACGGACTTGTATGAAGCTGGAACGGTCTCGAAGACGGCATTGTTGGCCGGGTAGAGGATCATGAGGAAGCCCTCGGCGCTGGATAAGTCGAGGAACCGCACGAACCGCTCGCGGATGTCTGGAAGACCCGCTAAAGTCCGATACCCGACGGCGAAGACGATACCGGCGACCCAGATCGGGAACATGACGAGGCCTCCAAGGACGGCGAGGAACGGGATCGGGAAGACCCACAGCCTTGCAGTAAGTACGTTGAGAGCGACGTAGATCCCGGAACTGATGAAGGACACGATGGTCATGCGGAGGAGCGAGACGGACAGCTCGTTGATCGACTGTTTGCACTTGAGGAAGCCGGCCAAGAGGATGATGCCGATCGCGAACCAGTGACGTAGCCAGAAGACGTAGTTGGCGAGGCAGCCGACGGCTGGAGAGCGGAGAGGCAGCAGTTCCATGAAGACGACGAGGAGAACGGCCGGTAGTGGAGTGAGTACACACACAGCAGCAACGCGGAGGCTCGAGACGGAGCGGCAGTACTCGTCGAACGCGACCATCCGCTCGACAGAGTAGGAGCCGCAGTGGCTCACTTGGATCCTGTCCCAGAGGTTGTACAGGCGCTTTAGACCTGCGGTTGCGGCGGATAGAAGGCGGCTGCAGCGGCTGGGATGGGTTTGAGGTCGTGGCGATCGGGCTGGAGACCTTGGGAGGCTTGAGATGGCGCTGTTGCGGGTGTCCAAGGGCGAAACTTGAGGGGAGAAACGTCTAAAGGAGTAGAAGGAGTGGTGTCGACGTTGTGGAGACTTGGAGGAGGGAGATGGTGGCGTGTGAGCGTTCAACCATCGGGCAATGACGAGTTGCGGTAGACACCTCTCGGTGCCAGAGATGGCGTGCACGCGTGGAGCGCGCATTGAAGGCGATCAAGTGGTGTTTTTGGTGGCTCGAGAGACCGCGAATGCTTGGTTACGGGCTATTCCTGGCTGGAGTTGCAGTTTTTCTACGTGGTCACTTTGAGTTGGACGCCTTCCTTGGAGGAACATATCGTGGCGATGGATGCGATGGCTGCGGTGGATGTAGCTTACTAGCCATGACATTGGTGGTCTCGTTGTAGAGTGAGGTAGAGAGCTCTGGTCGAGTTCCACGTTGCCTGCCAACCGAGCAGATTGACACGATGGCTTCACTTCGACCTTAGCCATCGTCTCAATTTGCTCCGTTTGTCAAAAGTATTTACCCTATCAACGTTCTGAATGGATTTCAGACAGCGAATTTGTATTGAAAAAGATTTACTGTGTATCACATAATATCACTTGTCGCGCGTGGCGTGGCTGGCTCCTCGCGACGCTCCAATGAAAAGATCCAATGACACGCCGCCTCTGACCACCGGCCGCTTCCGATTCGAGGAAAGCGACGGCGGCACGCGGCGCATCGAGACGCGTCTGACGCGTCCGTATGGGTGCAGCAACGTGGCCAAGCGTCGCTTGGTCGGCGGTGAAGTCTTCAGCCCTCCACAGCTTGTGGACCACAACGCGTCCCTCCCCCTTCACCACCTGTCGGATGCCATTTGAAGACGATGGCACAGTCAACGATGGATGTTCGAGCTGCTGCGCCGGTGTTTGCAAGCGTGGAGCGGCTGGTGGATGAGCGACCGAGCATTGCGGTGCTTCAGCATGTGGTGGATGGGCTTTGCGGGTTCCTGGACGCGCCAGCGGCGTGGAGTTTGGCTCATGCATGTGAGCGTCGAGCGCCGATGGAGACTCTGAAGCGAATCGCAGACAAGTTGAAGCGCGAGGCGGCGGCGGACGAGCTCTACCTGCAGGCGCAAGTCACTCAAGCGGTGACACACGCGGCGCGGCAAGGCAACGCCGGCTTGGTGCGTTGGCTCGTTCAGTGCTTCCCAGTGGGTGGACGGCTGTTGCCAGCGGTCGAGTGTGCCTCGATGGAAGGTCAAGCCTCCATATTGAAGGATCTTGCCACCGACCCGCGGTTCCCGGAAGGCTACCAACTTGGCACCGCGCTCCAGCTAGCGACGACTGCGAACCGACTGGACGCGCTCGAGTTCCTGCACCAGCACTGTCCGCGGTTGGGACCCGAGCACGATCTTGTTGATGCAGCAATCGCGACTGGCAACTTGGCGACGGTCCAATGGTTACACTCCACCAGGAGCGTGTGGTCACCGAGTGCCGTCCAGACAGCGGCAGACCACGGCCACCTCCACATCATCCAGTGGCTCGTCGCCAACCGCTGGAGCACTCCTCGCCGTGTCCAGCTAGATGATGCAGCGGCGAACGGCCACTTGGACGTGATCGAGTGGGTGCTGGCTCATCTGGAAGGGTTCTGTACTTCCCACGCGGTCGATCGCGCAGCAGCTAACGGCCACTTGGATGTCGTGAAGTGGCTTTACGCGAATCGATCGGACGGGTTCACGACGCTGGCGGTCGATGGCGCGGCGGCGAACGGCCACTTGGACGTTGTGCAGTGGCTTCATGACACTCGAGCCGCGAAGTGTACAGCCGACGCGATCGACGAAGCGGCTGCGAATGGCCACTTGAAGGTCGTGCAATGGCTCCATCACCATCGACTTGAGGGCTGCACAGCGGCGGCGATGGACAGGGCCGCAGCCAATGGACACGTCGCCGTCGTCGAGTGGCTGCACTACCACCGGTCAGAAGGATGCAGCGTGCAGGCGATGGATACGGCCGCGGGTGCCAGCCACTTGGCTGTCGTCGAGTTCTTGCATCGATACCGAGCTGAGGGCTGCACTATCGAGGCGATGGATTCTGCTGCCGCGAACGGACACCTCGCGATGCTCCAGTGGTTCCACGACAGCCGACAAGAAGGCTGCTCCACCGCGGCTATGAATCTGGCAGCTCGACACGGACACTTTGCTGCCGTTCAATGGCTTCACGTGAACCGGTCTGAAGGAGCGACGACGGATGCGATGGACCAGGCCGCTGCGTTTGGCCGCCTCCGAGTCGTTCGGTGGCTTCACAAACACCGCAACGAGGGCTATACAACCGCCGCTATGGACTTGGCAGCTGCCAACGGGAGGCTCGATGTCGTCAAGTGGCTTCATCACAACCGAACGGAGGGCTGCACGACTGCAGCAATGGACGGCGCCGCAGCCAACGGCCACTTTGACGTCCTGCTGTTCCTGGCCACGCATCGAACCGAAGGATGCACGGTCGCTGCAGGGGTATATGCGGCTGTCAACGACCACCTGGAGATAGCAGATTGGCTGCTTGCGCGGTTCCCAGAGCGCGTGGGTCTCCAGGACATTGCGCACACCGCGTCGGAGCTGCCCATCCACGCTCTGGAATGGCTGCACAGCCGTAATTGGATCAGTTAGATTGAACTTCGTACTGCATGGCGCTGTACGTGTCCGAGTACGGAGAGGCGCGCAGCTCTGCGTCGCTAGTGCTGCCGTTGTCGCTGTCGTCTTCCAACGCCGGTGCGCCGTTGTCGTCCGCCAGCTCCTCCTCTTCCCCCTCGACGCTGCCGGTCCCGTCCAGCGCCACGACGAGCGAGTCGGAGATCTCGTCCGGGTCTTTCGATCGACCCACAACGTCACGCACCACGCCGCAATGCTGCACGCGGTAGCCCTAGGGCAGCGCCTGCAGCACCTGTATCGCTAGGTCGGTGGCCTTCTCGCTGCCGTCCCAAGGACGTTCGTCGCCTAGGACATCGACCCGTTGAGCGTCCAGTGCGTGGCGCTCATCAGGTGCCAGACGCCGTTGACACCGGTAGCATAATCCACGACGTGTAAGCGCGGCACGAGCCCCGTGTGGTCGACCAGCTCGAGCTCATGGCTGTTTTGCAAGACGGCGTTGCCAACAGCGACCTGGACCGTCGGGCGAGGCGATCTCGCCTAGGAGACACCGGGAACGTGGCGGCGGCCGCCTCCTTGGCGATCACCTTGGACTCGATCATGTCGTCCATGGCGCGGATCGGGCCGATGAGCTGCTTGCGCGCCTCACAGAGCCCCTAGTTCTCCGACAAAAAGCCGTGGCCAGGGTGTATGACCTGCGCGCCAGTCGCCTTGACGACCGCCACGATCTTGGTGATGCTCAGGTAGCTCTTCGCCCGCCCCAGCGACGTCATGCCGTCAGCATTAGGGCGTTGGCGCGCTGGGAAGAAGGATGCGAGGAAGGAAGAGAGAGGAAGCGGTCGGCCTTCTTTGGCTCTTGGTTGACTGTTGCGGAATGAACTCCTCACCTGCGATTTCGCCAAGGACCCGCCTGGTGAGGCTGCCTCGGCGGCCAGGCCGGCTGTCAAGACGGAGGGGAAAGCACACGACGGGCTTCGGGTCCAAGGTGCTGGCCAACATGGACGTGCTTCGCGGAAAGCCTGGGCAACAAAGGGGGACGGCGTGTCGTCGGTCGGTCATCGATGCCAAGCAATGCCCGACGCAAATGGGCATCGTGTAGGTGGGTGAGTGCCAAGCGATACCGGGTATTTCTTCCAATCATCCAATGGACCCAAGGAAATTTCTACCAATCCTGTGTCGTTAAAAATGCTTCTTTTTTTTGGATTCGTTGTTCTCTTGTTCCGTTCTCTTGGAGTTTCTATGCCGTCCAAGAATGCTGGTCTGTCTCTTCCGGCGCATTGCCAAAGCCCAATAACGCAGGTAAAGGGCGGACCAAAGCCACTGGTACATGGCGAACGACGCGCGGCCTCCTCCGCCGCCGCCGCTGCTGGCGAGCGCGGCGCTCGTCCTGCGCGCTCAACCGGCGCTTCAAGGCCTGCACCACGTGTCGCTGGCCGTCTCGACGTTCCTGGACGTGTCGGCTCGCTTATCTCTCGCTGACGCGGCTTCCAGCGGCTCGCTTACCCTCGCTTCCCGGGTATTCAGCCGCGTCCCGCCGCCTTTCCTGGCTCACGAGCCGCTGTACAGACAACTGGAGTTCTCCCGGGCGCTGGCGGCGGCTGCGAAGAGCGGGGACTTGGCCATGGCGCAGTGGCTGTGCGCTCGTTTCCCTGGTCTTCTCGTGACTCGCGCGGTGGAAGAAGCGGCGAAGGCTGGAAGGTGCGACTTGCTCGCGTTCTTCCGGTCCAACGAAGCCAACAACCCGGTCGCCTGGGGCGGCAGCGACATGGTGCGCGCTGCAGAGCACAACCGCGCGGACGTACTGCGCTGGCTTCACAAGTTTGCAGGCGACGCGTTCAGGGACCGACGCGTCATGCCATACGTTGTTCGGCACGGCAACTTGACCATGCTGCAGTGGCTGCTGCATCACGGGTACACGGACCAGCCGCCGGCGATCGATGACGCGGCGAGCGGCGGACACTTTGAGCTGATTCATTGGCTCTTCGAGCACAAGTACGTCAACAGCGCGGCATTCGCGCTCGAGAAGGCGGCCGAGGCGGGCAACCTCGAGATCGTCGAGTGGCTCGTGCGGTACCTGCCAGTGGGCAACCCGAGCCGAGCCATGGAGAAGGCGAGCGGCAGTGGCCACTTGGCTATTGTCCGCTGGCTGCTCTCGCGTCGGTTGGGAAGAGGGGGACGCCGAGCGATGCACCACGCGGCCAGCAATGGACATCTGGACGTCGCCAAGTTCCTCCACGAGCAAGGCTTTGCTGGCTGCACGGGCCTGACCATGTTCTACGCGGCCAAGAACGGCTTCCTGGACGTGGTCAAGTGGCTGCACGAGACGTTCCCAGACAACTCGGTGGAGATGGCGATGGACCAAGCGGCTGGGCATGGACACCTGGACGTTGTCCAGTTCTTACATGAGCAGGGACTCGAGGGGTGCACGGCGTCAGCGATGAACATGGCGGCGGCAGCGGACCACCTAGACGTCGTTTACTGGCTCCACAACAACAGAGAGGAAGGATGCACGACGGACGCAATGGACTGCGCAGCGGCCAACGGACACCTCGATATGGTCCAATGGCTGCACGACGACCGCTCAGAGGGATGCACGACGCTCGCAATGGACCGCGCGGCCGAGAATGGACACTTGGACGTCGTTCAGTGGCTCCACCACAACCGGACAGAAGGCTGCACGCGCCGCGCCATGGACGGCGCCGCAGGCGGCGGGCACCTCGACTTGCTCGAGTGGCTCGCGAGCAATCGAAGCGAGGGCTGCAGCGAGGACGCGATGGACTCGGCTGCGACAGCCGGCGCGCTCGACGTCGTCTCGTGGCTGCATCACAACCGGACAGAAGGCTGCACGGCCAAGGCGATGGATGGCGCGGCTGAAAACGGACACTTCGAGGTGCTGCTCTTCCTGCATGCTCACCGAAGCGAAGGCTGCTCGCCGGCCGCGTTTTTCGGCGCATCAGAGCGCAACCACCTCGAGATCCTGCAGTGGCTGCATGAAAGCTACCCGAGCAGCTACGCGCGGTGATGCGACACCTGCGACGTCAGCGGGTGCAAGAGACGAGCGCCAAGTGTCGGTAAAGTACGTGGCCCAAGGTGCGAGCGGCTCTTCAGGAACTGAAGTATTCATGGCGACGTCACGGCTTTGCGTCAACTGCTGGGCTCCGCCTGCTACGTGCGACCAGTCGCATGCGACCCAAGCAGACCTCAAAGCAAGGCGCCCACATCTTCTTTCTCCGCCTGGTGGGCACCTCGTGGACGCTGTAGACTCACGGGTCGCTTCAAGCTCAAGCTCAACACGACCATGCAACAACACAACAACAAGGACGGCAGCAGCGACTGCTTCATTGAGGAGGAGGACGCGCCGGCGCTGCTGACCTCGCTCAAGGTCGTGCTGCGCGAGTACCCGGCGATTGCGGCGCTTCCCCATGTCGTGGGCTACGTCGACCTGCTGCTGGACACGTCGGAGCAGTGGACGATCGCGCGCGCCTGCGACTTTGAGCACAGCACGGCGCGGTTGCTCGACTGGATCACGGCCCGCCGCGCTCGCGACGAGATCGACGAGTTCTACCTCCAGGCGCAGTACTCGCGCGGACTATGTCTCGCTGCGGCGCGCGGCAACGAGGAAGTGGTGCATTGGGTTCTTCAACGCGTCCGTGGCAAGCTGAGTGACAAGGCGTACGAAGCTGCGGCCAAGAACGGACGCAAGGACATTCTTGTGGTGCTGCATTCGCACGACAAGCTGGCTCCTCTGGACACTAGTGCGCTGCTTGGCGGACTGGAACACAGCGATCTGGAGGTCATCCAGTGGCTGCACAAGCGCTCGGGCGAGCTGTCGGACAAGGCGAGGCAGACAGTGCTGGCCTCAGCGGCGACAACGGGCAACTTGGAAACTGTCAAGTGGCTGGCGCAGGCGTGTGGCGACGACTTTGTCGGCTCGGCGGCGGAGGAAGCGGCGGCTCACGGACACTTGGGCGTCCTCGAGTGGCTCATGGAGCACACGTCGGCCAGCGTCGCGTCCATCTGTGCGGATCGCGCGGCGGGCAACGGTCATCTTGACGTCCTCGACTGGCTCAAGATGCACCACGCAGTCGACTTGACGGCCAGTGCGATGCGTTCTGCGGCTGCCAACGGCCACCATAAAGTCGTCAAGTGGCTCCACTGCAACACAGAGTGCGAGTGCCCCGCAGCCGCGATGAATGCTGCAGCTGCCAACGGCCACTTGGACGTGGTGCAGTGGCTGCATCGACACCGCGCTGAGGGCTGTACCGTGTCCGCGATGGACGTTGCAGCGGCGAACGGACATCTTGAAGTGGTGCAGTGGCTTCATGCTAACCGACCGGAAGGATGCACGCGTGCTGCGATGAACGGCGCCGCGGGGCATGGACACTTGGAAGTAGTGCAGTGGCTGCATGCGAACCGGACGGAGGGATGCACATCCGTGGCGATGGATGACGCGGCTGGTCTCAACCGCCTTGACGTCGTCCAGTGGCTGCACAACAACCGGAGCGAGGGCTGCAGCGTCAAGGCCATGGACAACGCTGCTGCTCATGGACACTTGGAGATGGTGCAGTGGCTGGACACGAACCGGAACGAAGGCTGCTCCGTCGACGCTATGGACAAGGCCGCGGCCAACGGACACTTGCGCGTCCTCAAGTGGCTTCATGACCACCGGACAGAGGGCTGCACGTTCAACGCCATGGACCTCGCGGCGACCAACGGCCATCTCCCCGTCGTTCGGTGGCTCCATGAGACCCGAAGCGAAGGCTGCTCGACGTCTGCGATTGACGGCGCGGCTCGCAACGGACGGCTCGAGATAGTCAAGTGGCTGCATCGGCACCGCGACGACGGCTGCTCGTACCGCGCGATCGACGGCGCTGCAGCCGGTGGTCACTTCGAGGTGCTGCTGTTCCTCCAGAAGGAGTTACGACGCGGCTGCAGCTCGGACGCAACTGTACAGGCGGCGGCTGCGGACCATGTGGAAGTCGTCCAGTGGCTGCTGCACCACTTCCCGCAGCCGGCATACAACGAGCGAGTGCGGAAGTTCGCGAGGCAGCACAACTTCTACCTGTCGGACTGGACGCACCGCACCAAGGCACCTTCAAGGCGGCCACGCTCCACAATGGCTCACTAGTGCTGATCTTCTCCAGTCCAGCTGCATGTCTTGAGCGTCAAGCTCGCTCTCCTATATATAGATACATCATCCCTCCATGAGCATTGACAGGAAGCAGACACCACTCACATTCACGATATCCGTCACTGTTGCGCGTTCACCCATAGTGACATGGAGTCACTATTCCGCCTTGCAGCTTGGTGACATCCCTCCCGCTCTAGCTCGAGATGCCGACGACGCCGTAGGCCGTGATGGCGCCAGCGTTCCCGTTCTGCAGCGACAGCTCGTGGCCGCCCTTGCCCAGGTCGTCCTCGCCCGCGTGCACGGCGATAGAGCGGCCGATGACCGAGTGCGGGCCGATGAGCTTGACCAGCTTGTCCTCCACGTGCACCTTGGCCGAGCCGTCGGCCGCCACCTCGACGTTGCCGAGGCTGCCGACGCGCCGCTCCTCGTCCTCGGGGGCGCCGTGGTGCTTGCCGAACGGATTGAACACGCCGCCAAGCGCGCCGCCCGCCGGCTGAGACACGTCGCCGAACACGTTCACGTGGATCGCGTGCTTGCCGGCGCTCAGGCCCTTGAGCTCGCCAGTGATGACCGTCTTGGCGTCCTCATGCGCCTGTCGTTCCCGATGGAATACGGAGCGTTAGAGACCGAGAGAGGGATTGGGAGAGAGAGCACGCGTGCGCGCACCTGAGAGAGCACGAGCGTGCCGTACACGGTCGCGTCGTCGCCGTAGAGAGTGCACACAGCCTTGGCCATCTTCGCTGCTCCGATCGCCTGGAATCTATCTAAGTTCTGCGCTTGGTGGCTCGCAGGCACCAACCAGCCACCGAGCTCTCTCCGTCGATATACAATCCGCATGTTGGTTTTAGTATGCGGTGAACAAATTAAATCTATTTCAGAGCTTAAATAGGAAGCGTTATTTCGAGAGTGTGACGTGTCAAATGACCATCACTATTGTTCAGAATGACTGTTGCAATGCAAGTTTCAGCCCAGACTGCGCAAATCAATTGAGAACGCGACAAGAAGCGCTCGCTGCTTGCCAGCCTCTCGACGGCAACGACGGCCCGCGACGCGGCAAGCAGACCCCTCCAGCCTCCTTACACGATGAAGACGTCCACGTTCGAGCCTTTCCCAGGCCTGGACGCGCTCCTGGCGGCCGAGGAAGACGCGCAGACGCCGCTAAACCTCGACTGCTCGTCACTACAATCCAAGACGCGCAACCGGTCGCGAGACAAGCGCAAAATGGAGATCGACTACCTGCGCCAACGCGCTAGGGAGCTCGAGTTCCAGGTGCAGGCGCTGACATCCAGGCAGCACGGGGACGAGGCTGGAAGCGCCAAGAACGGAGCTGACCCGGTCGTTCGTGCGCTGTTCGACTTGTCATGGCGTAGCATCGCGACTCGCCAACTGGGCAAGCGCCAGCGAGCTGAAGAGGAGAACCGGCGGCTCAAGAAGTCCATTACAGAGCAGATGTTGACTGCGCAGCGTCTCCAACGCCTGCTGCTCCAGTCTTCATCGTCAGAGAACAACGGTAGTAGTGGCTGTCTGATGACGACCGGCGTGTCTCCGTGGACATCGAGCGACTTGGAGCTGATGCACCAGTTCGCTCGCGAGGTCGCGGTCGAGTATGGGAACGTGGACACAGTCATGCAGAGCCACTTGGTCGGTGGCGAGTGGCATTCCGACCTGGACGTGGGCTTTGCGTGCGTCAAGGCCGTCCCGTTCAACGCGGACGGCGAGGTGCTGTACCTGGAGTTGCAGAGCACGAGCTTGATCCCGTTCCCGTACCCTCGCGTCTGCGACGTGGCGTGGAAGGCGATGCACAAGCTGTTCGGGTATGGCACTCTCTGTCCAGTGAGTGACGACGCCAATCGACTGGCTGTCAAGCTCCCGAGCGGCTTCTGCAGCGACACGGAGCGGTTCGACGGCTACGAGTCGCTGCTCGTCATGCGGCGCTTCGTCGAGAAGAAGCGCAGCGTGTTCGTCTGGCGCACGACGTGCGACGACGCGAGGCAGAGCGAGACCATCATCACGGACGAGACGGGCTGGTGCGTCTTCGAGCCGCTCGAGCCGCCTGCGGGAGCTGGACACATGAGCGGGACGCTGGTGCGAGGCTGTTTCCACGTGATCCCCATTGCCAAGGAGACGTGCGTCCCTCAGCAGCCAGAAGAGATCAGTGCGTTGACGAGAGCGATGGTTGATGGCCTCGGAGGCGACATGAGAGCGGCCAAGAGCATCATCGAAGACTTGCTGCTGACGGAAGCCATGCATTACGCCTCGAAGTCGGCGGACCCATGAGAGTCAAACGCAATGTGAGTGACGTAAAACACAATGTACGATGGCATCGGGAACTGACCGGCTAGCCCTCACCATGGATGATCGAACTGGACACCGTTGTGCTGGAGCCAATGCAAGCAGTAGCGGTCGTAATCGGTCGCCGTGCGGTAGACTCTGCGGTCGTCCACTGTCTCGCGGTGGTCGCGGAACACCCACTGCAAGATCTGGAGGTTGCAGTAGTAGATGGCTCGCGTCGAGACATCGGCCGAGATGCGAGCCATCCGCTTGTGGTGGAGGTACAGGATGATGTCGAAGTACCCGCGAAGAGCTGCGCGTTCGGTCGCACGGCTCGTGCAGCCAGGAGAGTAGTGGTCGTCCAGCCACCGGATGATGTTGAGCCGCCCAGTGCCCGCTGCATTGTCGATCGCCGCCTTGGAGCAGCCTTCGATCCGGTTCTCATGTAGCCACTTGATCACTTCAAAGTGCGCTTGTTTGGCCGCTCCATCCATCGCTCCGACCGTACAGCCTTCGGTTCGATTCGCATGGAGCCACTTGACGACTTCGAGGTGTCCGTTTGCCGCCGCTTTGTTCATCGCGGCGGTCGTACAGCCTTCAGCTCGATGGGTGTGCAGCCATCGGATCATTTCGAGGTGTCCGTTGCCTGCTGCGTCGTCCATGGCAGCAGTCGTGCAGCCTTCCGACCGGTTCTCATGCAGCCACTGGACGACATCCAAGTGGTTGTTGCTCGCCGCGTTGTTCATGGCCGAGATGGAGCAGCCGTCTTGACGATGCTCGTGTAGCCATTGGATCACTTCCAAGTGTCCATTGGAGGCCGAGCCGTTCAATGCGTCGATGGTGCCTCCTTCTGTCCGGTTCTCCTGCAACCACTTGACGACATCGAGGTGGCCGTGGGCTGCCGCGTTGTCCAAAGCGGCGGTCGTGCAGCCCTCCGTCCGGTTCTCATGTAGCCACTGGACCACCTCCAAGTGGCCACTGGAAGCCGCTTTGTCCATTGCTGCGGAGGTCCACAGCTCGCTTGGTTCCGTTCGGAACGTGTTATACAAGTTGCGAGGCTTGATGTCCTCGCCTTGCAACCACTGGAGGATCTCGATGTGTCCGTTGGCTGCAGCTCCCGTCACAGCATTGTGTGAGACGGACGCTTCGAACTCGTACATCCATTTGGCCAGCTCCAGGTTGCCAAGCTTGGCCGCGTCGTCGAGGTAGATCATTGACAGGCTCTTGAAGCAGTGGCGCTGGATGTACTTGACGATCTGGAGGTGGCCGGCTTGCACTGCATGTGCCAACGACTCGATCGTGCACTCGCCCGGGATCATGCGCAGCCAGCGGATCATGGCCATGTTGTCGTGCTTGGCGGCCTCGTCGATGAGGCACAGTTGCCTCGGCACGAACGTGTTGTACTGCAGCCACTTGGCGACCTCGAACTGGTTCTTGCGCACCGCGTGGCGCATCTCGGAGCCGCCCCAGTAGACCCGGCGGTAGCAGTTCACGTGCATCCACTTGAGGATGTGGAGGTGTCCGCCCTTGGCCGCTTCTTCGACCGCGCGCATGACGGATGTTTGTCTGTCGTACTCGGTCAAGAGCCACTGAATCACCGGTAAGTGGCCGTGCTGCGCCGCTTCAACACTCCCGCGTGCGAACTGCGACGGCTTGAACAGCGGCTCGTCCTTGGTCCATACGTCCGGGAAGAGCTCCTCGCGCTTGGCCACGCGTCGAAGCAGCGGGATGCTGCCCAACCTGCAGGCTTGAGGGATCGTCCAGCATTGAGAGTAGTCAAGCAGCTCGTCGATGCGATCCAGGACGTGCGGAAGCGCCGAGATGGACGCCACGCCGCGGGACAGGAACTGCACGCTCGCCAACAGCGGCAGCCGCGTCTCTGGAGGAGACAGGGGCGCCTCAAGCGCCGCCATGGACGACAGGAGGGCGTCAGGGATCCCAAAAGGCGATTCGGCGTCCATGACGACCGCTACAGACGCTTGAGCGCCAGAGGGGACGAGCGGGAATGCCGAGGAGCTTCCCCATCGGATATCAGCGAGTGAGGTGCTCCTCCTCACCTCGAATAGGTACGATGAACCCAATGGGTGATTTTCAATCCAGCACCCCCAGATCTGGGGACCAGAGTCTTCACATCTGACCAGCAGACACCGCCACAAATGGCCGACGACGACCAACCGGCGGCGAGCGAGGGCTTGGACGCCAGTGTGGGGTTGCTGACGAGCGTGCGGTGCCTCTCGCGGTCTATCGGTCGGCTGGCGGGCGTTCCGCATGTAGTCGAGCTCGTGAGCGAGTGTCTGGACGGTCGACTGCGCTGGGGGATCGCTCGAGCCTGTGAGCTAGGCAGCGTGCCGTTGCTGCGCCGCATCGCGCGGTTTCAAGAGCGGAACGCGCCCGTATGGACCAAGGACGAGCCGCTGTTTCACGCTTGGCAGTTCACCAACGCGTCCGTTGTGGCTGCTCGAAGAGGAGACCTCGCCGTTCTCCAGTGGCTCATGACCGAGTTCGACACGTCCATCAAGGTGTGGAAAGCGGTCGACGAAGCGGCGAGACATGGACACCTCCACGTGCTTGAGTGGCTCCGCACTGACTGCAATGAGCGGACGTTCTGGAACGGGCGATCGTTGGCCAACGCGGTGGCCAACAACGATCTCCAGACTGTGCAGTGGCTCTGGGAACACGCAGAGCAGACCAAGTGGGGCTGGCTGGTCGCTGAAGCGGGGAACCACGGCGACTTGAACATGCTGCGGTGGCTACAAGCGGCTGGCTGTTGTGCCAACGTCGAAGCTGTCTCCTCCATGGTGAAGCATGGACACCTCGAAGCCGTGCAGTTCATGCTGGAGAGCTGGATGCGTCCGTCGTTGTTCGGTGTTCAGCTCTCGGACTTTGCGGACGGCAATGGATTGAAGGAAGCTGCGGCTCGAGGTCATCTCGACGTGCTCCAGTGGCTGCACGAGTGGATTCTCCGTGTATCGAGCGGGGTGGAGGGGGCTGAGGAGGTGTGGACATCCACTTCGATGGACGAACCGGCCAAGAACGGACACCTTGCGGTCGTGCAGTGGCTTCATCGACACCGACCTGACGCGTGTACACGCGCAGCGATGAACGGCGCGGCGGCTCAAGGGCATCTTGATGTCGTCCAGTGGCTCCATGCCAATCGCAGTGAAGGATGCACGGCCGAAGCGATGAACGGCGCAGCAGCGACCGGCCATCTGGACGTGGTCGAGTGGCTGCAGCTGCATCGAGGTGAAGGATGTACATCCAAGGCGATGGACAGCGCTGCAGCACGCGGACACCTTGAGGTTGTCAAGTGGCTGCATAACAACCGAAGTGAAGGATGCACGACCGACGCGATGGACTTGGCTGCTGGCAGTGGCCACTTGGAAGTCGTGAAGTGGCTTCATGATCACCGAAGGGAGGGGTGCACGACTGCTGCAATGGACAAAGCTGCTGTGCGGAACAGCTTTGAACTGGTCCAGTGGCTTCACGAGAACCGACCCGAAGGATGTACGACTGCAGCAATGGACGGCGCTGCGAAGAACGGACACTTCGACATGGTCCAGTGGCTGCATGAACACCGCACGGAGGGATGTACGACTTCCGCAATGGATGGGGCTGCCGGCGGACACTTTCAACTACTCAAGTGGCTTCACGAGCATCGCATTGAAGGCTGCACAGCCGATGCAATCGCCAACGCAGCTCACAATGGCCGCATTGACATCATTCAGTGGCTCGTGGACGAGTGTGGTGCCGAATGCGACGAGGAAGCATACGACAAAGCTGCGGAGGGTGGACACCTCGACGTCATGATGTTCCTGGATCACCACAAGATGGCTGAGCTATCATGGGAGCTAGCGATCAGTGCGGCGCGCAATGGAGACCACGAGATCGTCAGGTGGTGCGACGAGCGCGAGGTGGTGTACCACATCGCGGCCGCAGCGGAAGCGTGGAGAGCGGGGCACATTTACTTGTCGATGATGCTCACGTAAGGATCAAACTGAGCACTCGCCACCTACACAGCGCTGGCCTTCTTGTCGTACTGCATCGACTGCTGCAGCAGCGAGTCTTCGATCATCCCTTTGAGCGTCTTAAAGTCGCACGACAAGCCGGCCGTCAGTCGTCTCGCCACTTGGTGGACTTCTTGTGATCTCCGGACGGCATCCGACCTCCCAACGACCGGGTTCACAACAGCGCTTCCACGTACGAGAGTCCCAGTAGCATGAGCAGCATCGGACGCCATTGGAGCAGGTTCCAGTACACACCAGCCGGTCGTGTCGGACGATGAGCAGCGGCTTGGGCCAGTGCTGCCGTCGACACAGCGCCAGACCAGCACCATCCGTCCGGCCTCGATCACACGTCGAATGACAATGATGGAACTGCCGACGACGTCGCTCGCCGGTCCGCCGCTGAAGCCGCTCGAGCAATGCATCGGGAGCTTGGCCGTCGCGTGGAAGGCCTCGGACTCGAGTGGGAGGCCTCTTCCACACGGGAAGAGCGTCTTGATGGCTTCCCAAGCTGCGTCACACACTCGTTGGAAGGGGAACGGGACCAGGTTGGCGCTCGGCAAGTCGAAGTACAGAACGCTGTCGCCTTGGTCGGCCACTGTCGGTGCGAAATCGAAGCCGTCCCGCGTCTGATCGTCGTGGAGTTGCGTCCGCAGGATCTGCTTGAGTAGTTCAAAGTCGACGCTAGCATACGCCTCGTCGATTTCCCTGACAAGCTGGCGGACCGACGCGACGTCGTCCGGCGTCCACACGAGCTTCTCCTTTAACGCCCAGGCCACGTCAGCAGGGCTCGGCGGGTGTTGCGTCCTGTACACGACGTCTTGGAGTCGACGCGCCGCCATCACGTACTCGGTCACTGCCTGCTTGAGCTGCGCGTTCTCGGCTTCAGCTCGCTGCCTCTTGTCCCGCTGTCGTCGAGCGATGCTCTTCCAGGATGAGTCGAACAACGAACGCGCCTCGGACTGACTGGCGGTTGAGCGGGGCGTTTCCAGTGATCGGAGCTGAGCCTCGAGCTCTCGCTCGCGCTGCCGCAAGTATTGGATCTCCTCCTTGCGTCGGTCTCTCCACGGTCCGCGCTTCGCCTTTGACTGTGCCGCTTCGCTCTCGATAGTGGAGTGTGTTGCCGGTCCTTGGAGGTTGTTGGGGAGTAGCAGGTCGCCCAGGTCGCCACCGAGCAGCCCGTCGGCAAGTAAAGCGTCCAGGTCCAGGTCCAGGTCGAGCATCGCAATCGGCTCGGAGACGTTCGCCATCGCTTGGAGAAGTGATTTCTTCGCGTCAGAGAGCTTTGTGATCCTCTGAAGGTGTCCAAGAGGCGGTGAGCGCCTTGGAGCGGCGCGCAGAGACTTTGAGGACGAAGGAAGGACGGGTGACAAGTCAGTCGTTGCGGGGTTGTGGCAGTTGTGCAGGGCGTCATTACCACCATTCCGACAGTCATTCATCAGATGGGTATGTCACAAACGCGGGGGAGACCTTGAAGATGGGTTCACCTCGGGTCAACTTCAGGTCAATGTCAGCAGTGTTGGTCTCGGAGCTCGGGAAGACCATCCATCATAACAGCGTCCAACGCGCTTCTCGAGGTGCGGCAGACGCGGATACGACGGCTACGGAAGCGCCACTGGACCGACAGTGAACGCATCGACCAAGGTTTGGAGTCAATCACATGAATGTCATCGATTGGCTGCATGGATACCGGTCGGTTGGACACACGCCGGCTGCAATGGGCAACTCGCTGTCGCTCGCCATACACATCCGTCCTAGTTCATGCGTCCGATGCAGTTGGGAGCGCTGCAGTCGCACGGGATGGCCTCCTCCTCGATCGGGAACTTGTAGTCGTAGGTCACTTCATCGCCCGTCTCGATCGTGCGCTTGGCGAAGATGACGATCTTCTTCTCGTTGTTCTCGACCGTGACGACGCGCGCGTACGCCTTGGGGTCGCACGAGTGGTTGATGAAGCGCGCCAGGTTGCCGCAGCGCGTCGCATCGATGATCGTGTGCTCGTCCAGGCGGAACATGTAGCAGCTGCCGATGCCCATCTCTTCGTACTTCTTCTCGCGCTCGTCCGCCACGCTCTGCGAGATCATCTGCCCCTGGTACTCGACGATCATCTGGCCCTCGGCGATCGTCTCCTTCGTAAACAAACCGTAGCCGTGGATCTTGGACTTGCGCACTAGCAGCCGCTCGTCGAACGGCCGCTTCCGCAGCTCGCGGTACTGCATCGAGATCGGCAGGTGCTCCAGGTCCATCGCTCCACCGCTAGGACCTCCACCTCCACTGTTGCCAGCTCCAGACTTGGCAGTCGCGTTCGTACTCGATCCTGCGGCTCCATTCGCCTCCGTCGCGGGGTCAAACGTCGCTTGTTTGGCCAGTAGACGGCGTTGTGGCTTGGCTCGAGCCTTCGACGGCGCTCCGAACATGTTGTTGCCTTCAAAGCCGTCGGTGCGAGCCGAGCCCGTCGACTGCCGCGCGCGCTCGTCGGCGATGACGAGCTGCTCCACGACCCGCTGCGCCAAGTCGAACTCCTCTGGAGCCGGCAGGTGCTGCGTGAAGACGTACACTTGCTCCTCAGCGTCGTCCTCGTCGTCGGCCTCTCGGATCTGGTCGAACGCTGCGAGTGGAGACGACGCGCCGTGTCGACGTCGAATGGCGTCCTGCCGGTGTCTGCGCGCGATGAAGCGGCGACTGATGCCCATGGTGGCCGCAAACGGCAGCTTCTCGATCTCCTTGGTGATCACCGGGACGCCGAACCCGAAGAAGTAGCTGCTGGACAAGGCGAACGCGAACCACGACGTGCGGTTCAGGAACGGGTTGACTTGCGGGCCGCACGAGGGGAACAGCTTCGGGTCGTCGTACAGCGCGACGACGCGACTGCGCAGCTCAATGAGCGCGTCTTTGGCCGACGACGAGGTGATCGGGTGTGTCGGGTCGTCAGACGGAGTGATCTTGAACACTGGTCGAGGTCGAGTCCGCTTCCGACCGACAGCGTTGGCTTCTGAGCTGGCAGACATCGCGACAGCGTGGCGTTGGGCTGTAGACTGCGTCAGTCCGGTCGTGACCGCCTCCACAGCCTCAACTGCCACTCGACGCTTGTGAAGTCGCTCCTCCACGTCCGTGCTCGAGACGACGCACTCGTACAGGCAGCGCGCGCCGATGGTCTTGGTGCTCCAGAAGATGCGCGAGCTGCGGAAGCCGAGCGGGAAGATGGCGTCGCGCGAGTGGAAGTGCGCGTTGCCAACGGCAATGTGGCCCAGTGAGTGCACCGTCAGCGCTCCGATGCGGAAGCACATCTGCCTCTTCTTCTTGGTGCGCATCTCGGACGCTGACCGCTTCTTCCTGGCATCCGACAGCACGAGCGGCGGGTCGCTAAGCAGCAATCGGCGTGGCTCTGGTGTCGGGTCGACAACCGGGAGGACCGACTCGGAGGACGAGTTGGCGTCTTTAGTCGTCAAGGCAGCCGAGTCCTCGGCCGCTTCCTCCTTGGTCACACCGTTCACATTGGAAGCCACGCCGTCCACGACCATGGCAGTCGCTTCAGCATTCACCTCGCCGTCGTCTTCCTCCTCCGTCATTACCTCATCGCCAGTGTTGTCTACTGCCTCCAAAGCCGACGGCTTGCTGACTGTGGACGCGTACTTGCGCGCGACCATGCTCAGGTGCTCGGGCTTGGTGCAGCATGTGTCTCCATTCGGGAGGAAGACGAGTCCGAGGTCCACGGCGCACGGGAAGTGGTAGTGCTTCTGGCAGCGCGAGACGCTGCAGCCCACGGTCGCGCCGACGAGGTTGCACGCGTCGCAGCGAATCAGGCGGCTGCGGTGCTTGGCGCGCTGGCACTTGTGCAGCACGCCGCCATCGCCTTCGTACACCTCGACCGACCAGAGCGCGCAGTTGACGTGCACGTACTGCTCCAGGTCCGTGTAGATCAGCCGGCCGCACGGCGTGTCGTCGCCGACCATGAAGCACAGCGCGCAGAAGCGGTTGTCGATGAATGCCACGGAGCTGGGCTTGGTGAGAGCTGAAGTCGGACTACTGGCGGTGACGGCTCCACTCTCCGCCTCGGGTTTCTCTGCTGGAGGAGCGGGGACAGGCCAGCCGAGCAACGGCGAGCTCGTCGTCAGGTGCACACGCTCTTGCTCGTCTGTTGATGCTGCGTCAACGTCTTGGACTGCCGTCACCGTCGACACTTGAGCTGCAGACTTGTCCACACTTGCCGTTGTAGGCGGAGCAGCGTCTGCTTCCTCTGTCTTGGCGTTCAGCGACTCGGTTCGAATGGTGGAGGTGTTGTCGACTGAAGCAGGCGAGTTGTCAACGCCGGCTGATTTAAGCACGTCCGCGTCGTTCTCGCCCAGCACGATCAGTTCGTCTTGCGGCTGGTCGCGGACGAGATGCCGCTTGGCCACGCGGCGGCCGTACTCGTGGTTGATGGTCGCAATCTCCTGCTCCAACGTCGTGCTCGAGTCTTTCACTCGTAAGCGGTCCAGCAGCGCTTCACTGAGCGTCTCAGCCTCAACCACGTCATGTCCAGACGGTCGCACTGAAGTGTTCTCCAACATGTGGAGCACGACGTTGGGGAGTGGCCGCCAGCCGTAGAGCAGCTGGACGCACGCCAGCAACGCGGCACAGCTGCCAGCTTCAGACACGATGGCGCACACTGCACTTGGGTCGTCCTGCAAGCTCACGCCCTGCTTGGAGTAGAAGTTGTTGGTCTTGCGCTCGCGTCGCCGCGTCGCCGCTCTAGGGCCGCGAGAGTACCTCTTGAACCGCAGATACCGACTGGCCTTCTGCACGAGCCACGCCGGCAGCTCGATCTTGTCGCTCGCGAGCTCCTGCTCCTTGGTGAACCGGAACCAGTCATCCTTGAAGTTGACGCTGCGGTAGCAGAACGTGCGCAGACACTCCTCGCCCAGCCGGAGGATGTACAGGTACACGGCCGTGTTGTCCGCCCAGTTCTTCCACTGCCGGCCCTTTGCGAGCTGCTGCCGCGCCTCCTTCCACTTGGCGTCGCACTGCGTCCGCTTCCTCTGGATCGAGTCGATCAGCAATGCGCACTTGGACATCTCTGGGATGCCAGACAAGTGGCTTCGCTGCTTTGGACGGCATACAGCGCACACATACGGCGCGCTCGGGTCGTTGACTAGCTTCTCGTATCTATCCGGCTCAGCTGTGAGCAGCGCGTCGCACTTTGGATGAGCCCACAGCTCACATGCGTCGCATTGGATCAACTCCTCGTCGTCTGGATGCCACTTAAGCTTGCACATTGGGCACCGCTCGACGTTCTTGCGCTGCGTGCGAGAGTGAGCGGACCACACCTGCGTCAGTGGCCTGCTCTTCTCGTGCAGCAGCTTCGACTCGGACGCCTTGCGCTTGCTGCACGGGAGACACACTTGCTGGTCGAAGCTGTACGTCTGATCCGGCTGCGGAGTGTTGCACTGCCGACACGAGACGCAGTTCGAGCAGAAGAACGTGGCGTCTTCCGTCTCGCCACTGCTCTTGTTGGCCTGCTTGGCGTGCATGACGGGGACGAGGCACGAGCCATGGTACCCGCGCTTGCAGTGACCACAGGTGAAGAGTTCTTCGTCCTTTGAGGCTGGCGGTCGACCGCAGATCTCGCACATACAGCAGTTCTGGCAGCGCCAGTATGCTCGCAGCTGCTCGTTGGTCGCCAGCAACTCCTGGGTCATGTCGGACGTGCAGAAGACGTGGACGCACTCACCACAGTCGACGCAGAAGATCATGTCGCTGCGCAGTCCAGCGCTACCGCACGAGACGCATAGATCCATCCAGCAGTATGTGTGCGCCGTCGCTCGCAACTGCAGCATCGAGAACAACTCAACCCGGGACGCTGGTACGTCTTCGGACTTGAGCTCCGACTGGATCACGAATGCTTCCCTGACAGGCTTCATGGTGTTCACCCGACGCTCAAGGGCAGCCACCGACGGGATTGATACCGTTAGACCGTCGACAGCACCGACACTGGCGGAGGACGAAGTCGACGGCCCAGTTCCCGTCGAGCTCGGCTGGCTGCTGCTGCCCAGGCCCGCAGTTGACGCCTCGTTCGATCCAGAGCTCTGGTTCTCCACACTTGCAGTAGCTGCGATGGCGTCAGTATTTGCCTGTGGGCCGTCCAGGTTCATGTCGCCGTTCGCAAGGCTCGAAGCGTCCTCACCACCGCCGTTGCCATTCTCCATCATCGATGCGAAGTGGTCCGGTCCGTCATCGTCTCCGCCATCGTCGTCGTCATTATCCCCGAGCTGCTGCTTCCCGATCGCCGAGTTGTTGGGCAGTTGGCGCTTCGCCGCGACCACTAGCGCGTCGTAATGCCTCCCTCCGCGCTGCTTCATGCGGCTTTTGGGTGCCGACTGACGGAAGATGCGCTGGCCTTGGCCGTAGAAGCGCCAGGCCTCTCGCCAGATGAGGAAGTCGCGCTCCTTGGAATTGAACGTGACGGCGTTGAGGCACATGAGCTCGAAGTCGTCGCGGAACTCGCGCAAGTTGGTGCTCGTGTACAAATCCGCCAAGATCTTGCGCTTCATGGTGCTCAGGTCCATCGGCGCCTTGATGACGCCAAAGTACGTGGGAGCGATTGCCTCCGTCACCGGCTCCTTGAACAAGTCAATCTTGTCCTCGAGGATCAAGCGGTGGATGACGCGCAGCATGCGCGCCTTGCGGCACGTGAGGCACTCGTACTTGTTGAGAACTTTGGGGTCGTAGCCTGGCTTGAACCGCAGCGCACAAGCAAAGTCTTCGTCCTGTTGCTTCGCCGGCTTGCCTTCATCTCTCCCGGCATAGTCGAAGGTGAAGGGAGAAGCAGTGTGGTCATTGGCCACCGCATCGCTTCGCTCGTGCTTGACTCCGTCTTCAGTTGTGGATACGTCGGGGATGCCGACCACCACGTCCAACTCGAAGTCTTCGTTGCTCGCTGTTCTGTGGAGGGCAGGGTGAGGATCGGGCTCACACTCTGAGTGCACCCACTGATGGCACGTGGTGCACGACAGCAGGTTGACGCATGTTGCGAGCGCTTCGTCGTCCAGGATGCGGTGGCAGACGCTGCAGAAGCACTGGGACTGGTAGAACGGCACGCAGGCTTGGCACAGAGAAGCATACCCGAGTGGAAGCTGCCACAGCGACCAGCCTGAAGTGGTTGACGCGGTGGCTTCAGTGGACGGCTCGGGCTTGGGGATCGACTCGTGGCAACCACATCCAGCACACACGGTGCACTGACTGCACACGAACGGCACCTTGAGGTCTGGCATGAGCACTTCGGCGCCGTCTTCGCTGAGGATCGGCACTGGATGATACGGTGGATCGCAGCACGTCACGTGGAACGAGGTCGAGCAACGAGAGCACTGCACCATGTCCTCCGGTGGCAAGTCCGACACGCCGTCGTCGTCGTCCAGACACTGGCTCGGCACCAAGCAGTGCGCGCACGTGGCTGGTCCTTCTCCGTCCTTGTTGCTCGTGTCTTCGATGCTTGAAGGGCTCGCGACACCCGCCTCCTTGGCCATGTCCTTGATGAGCGTCGACTGCAGCACTGCTTCGTCGTCGCCGCGCTCGCCGAGCTTGACCGCAAGGCTGCAGAAGGCGGTTGTCGAGCTTGATATGGCCACTTCAGCGATGTCCAGCGACTCCAGCAGCTTGAATTCGATCGTCTCACTCTCATCGTCGGTAGACGCAAGCGTGTGGACGGCAGTGTCGGTGTTGTAGCTCATGATCTTGTACACTTGGCTTGGATGGTCACGACCGCGCGAGAACAGCAAGACACTCAGTCCAACGAGCGCTCCCGCGACTTGCCGCCACCGATCTCCAACGTCTGCTCCCGCAGCCATCTTGTCGCGGAAGCGCGTCAGCAATCGGCTGAAAGCGTTGTCCACCACGCTCTTCTCACCCTCCTTCTCCGCCTCCGCCTGCTTCTCAGCTGCAGCATGCTGCATGTTGACCGCATCCTTCACTTCCGGCGCGATCGCGTTGCTCGCATCCCATATCTCAGTCAGTGGAGCAGCCATCGATCGGCATAGGTACTTCGGTACCCACCACGAGACGCTCTGCGTCGACCCAACGCCATCAGTCCCGGAGAAGATCCGCACGAGACGGTAGTGGCCGAACGCCGTCTCCTCGTCATCGACAGTCGGCAGCAGCAGCTTCTTGGCGAGGAGGTTCATGCGCAGCAACTGCGACGGCCACCACCGGTTGTGCAGCGATGGAACCTTGGCATGCACGAACATCTTGGTGCCGATGACCAGCGGCAGCGCGTACAGTGGCAGAGTCCGCACGACTCCGTCCGAGAAGCGAACAGTGTGGTGCATCGACGGATGGCGCTCGTCGAAGAGCACGACGCGGCCCATGACCCACAAGTCGTCCCACTTCAAGTAGATCCCGACCGACTTGCCCACGAGCGCGTACATGCGGCGGCGCTCATCGACGGATCGCGGGAGCTTGCCGCGCATCGCTGCAGTGTACGCGTCGATGACTTTCGCGGCCGTCGGACGCAGCAGGCTGCCGTACAGCCGGAACTCGAGCAACATTTGCTTCGAGAAGCGCTGCTTCTTCTTGCGGTTGCGCTTCAGACTGCGGAGGCAACCGGCGCAGTACCACGGCCGCGGTGGCACGGCGCTCGGGTCGTTCGAGCCGACGATGTCCACCATCTTGTACTCGCTGAAGCAGATGTCACAGATGACCAGGATGCCGTCGTTGTCGTCTTCGTCGGCATCGTCACTCCCGAAGCCATTCGTCATCGCATCGACGTCTCCATCGTCATGGGAGTTGCTGGTTGTCTTGTCATCGCGGAGTTGCCTCGCCAACACAGCCTTGAACCAATCCACTGGCTGTGGCAGCACCACCTGCAAGTAGCCATCGTCCAGCGTACCAGAAAAGTCGACGTCACCACCACCGCCTTGGCTTGGATCAATCTTGAGGCTCTTGGAGCTTGGTCGCGATCGAGACCCGCCCAAACGCTTGTGTTTCTTTGACAAAGGACCAGCATCCCGATTGTCCCCAGTCTGTTCCAAGGTAGTGACGTGCGTCGAAATGGATCGGCGCCGGCTGTACACTGGCTGCAGGTTGCGGCAGTTCTCGCACAACTCAATGTCGTCCGAGCCCAAGTGAGACATTGGCGCCACGCCTGGGAGCCGCACGTCGCAGCCAGCGCACGCTCGGTGGATCGCCGGAGCCTTCGAGTTGTTCTGGCGCTTACGCTTGGATCGAGGCCTGGAGGCATCGCACACTGCGCAGTACCACTCGCCGTCGGGGATCTTTAGGACCGGAGGGACTAGCAACGACGGATCGAACTCGCCTTCACACCCGTCGCAGATCAGCACCGTGACGACGTCCGTCGCAACGGGAACAGCGAAAGCAGCAGGCGCGCTTCTCTTTGGAGAGACTCGCACTCTCATCGGTGTGACTGGCCGAGCAGCAACCGCCGTAGTTGGGGCCTTGAACGCTCCTGCAGACGCAGCAGCCGCCTCTTTGTTCCTGAGCAGCTTCATCGCAGCTCTGCCCTTCTTGTGCTTCCGTCGCCAGGACTCGCAAGGCGGACAGAACCAGTTGTCGACAGGCACTTGAGTGAGAGGCGGCTTGAGCGCATCCATGTCGTACTCGGCATCACACACGTCGCAGATCAGCAGCGTGGCGTTCACCACCGGCTCCATCATCAACGGAGCCAACGTTGGCGCGACCGCTGGAGCCACCACCGACGTATCCGATTCAACTGGATGAGGTTTGCTCGTCTCGACTGGAATCGGTGGATCGACTTTAACTGGAGCGGGAGTGTCGGCTTGAACTGCAGGAGGCGAGGGATCAGCACTGGTAGTCTCCTTGACTGCCGGAACGGGTGCTGGTTGGCAAGAGGCACAAAACCAGTCGCCCTCGGGCACTTCAGTGATCGGAGGGACGATGCTGGCCATCTCGAACTCGCCGTCGCAGCCGTCGCAGATGAGGACAGTTACGATCTCAACCGGTGCCGTCGGAAGAGCAGCCAGCGCGTCTGTAGGTCCTGCAGCATCAGCTTGAGGCGGAAGAGCAGCAAGCGAGGAGTCGATAGGTCCCGCAGGCTCAGCTTGAGGCGGGAGGCTCGAGTTGTGCACTACTTGGACGCTGCTGCTGCTTCGGCGACAGTGCAAACACGTCCAGTCGTCGCTGTCCTTCGCTTGACCGACCTCGTCCAGACTGACGTCGTGCTCGTCTCCGTCCGCGAACTCGTGGAGACAGAACTTGGCGTGGCACGACGCGCACTCGCTCCACCACACCACCGCGTCGTCTCGACCCCTCGCGCTCCCTGACGACGGGAGCAGCAAGGCGAGTGTGCGCGTCTGGGTCGTTCCAGCAGTCGTGGACGACGCGCAGTCCTCACAGCGCGCGACACTTTCGCCAACGTCTTGACTCTGTCTCGACTTGTTGCGTCGGCGCTTCTTCCCGCCAGCCTTGGCTTCCGTTGGACTCTCCTTCTCCATACAACTGCGGTGCAGTGCTGAGGCGCCGCAGCCCCCACACGGCGCGAGGTCGGCCGCGCTGACGTCCACTTGCCGGCACGAAGTGCACACTTGGACGGTCTTGTTGAGGATGAACCAGTCCTCGTCGCCTGGCTCCTCGTCGCTTGATAGTGCGGCCTCACCCTTTTCGCCCGCATTTTGACGGCGGAGGTAGCTGAGTGCGTTTGCCGGCACCATCAGCGGCCGCGGAGCCTTGGCATCTCCTCCTTCGCCTCCACACTGGTCACAGACGAACGATTTGCCGTCACTACTCCTCTTCAGCGCCTTTGCATCCACGCACGGCGCGTGGAAGTAACCACCGCAGTCTCCGCAGGCGATGACGCGCTCCTCCTGGCGCGGTAGTCCTCTGCTGCTCGCTCTCCCTGCCGCAGCGACCCGACCGGTGTCTCCACTGGAGGCGGCAGACCGCGGTCGATTACCCCCAATCCCCGCGCTCTCCGCGACCCGCACCGCTGCGGGGAGGCGCTCCACTTTCTCGCACAGCAGACATGCGAGTTCCATGACCGTCGACGGCCTAGAGGCGCCGCACTCGCGCCGCGCCCACACCGTCTTCGTGCCGCCAACGCCCGCGGCTATCACGTTCTGCGTTGTCCTTCCAGGCGCTCCTTGCTCCGTTTCCGTCCTGAACTAACGTCAACTTGAGTACAATCGGCCTAATACAGCCTGAAATACCCTAATATAAGGTTCATTCGTCGAGTGTTTTCGGATATGTCGGTTTGATTGGCGCCACACCACGCGAATATTCCAGTCCTTTCAGCCAATCAAATCCGCCAAAGTGATCCCGCGAAATGGCTTCGCGGTGTCTCTTGGGCATCATTTCGGCATTGGACGCCCAAGTCAAGTTCATCTTCATCTGTGTCTGTCGGTCTCTAGCGGCGACTGCAGCCCCTCAATCCAGCCGGATGGAGCCGCAACAGGTGCAGCTCGTGTGTCTGGACGCGACGCTGGTCATCACGACCACGGACAAGGGCGGCAGCAGCGAGCGCGAGGGCGAAGTGCAGGCGCAACTCGCGCTCATCCCGACGCTGCTCGAGCTGCTCTTCTACTCCCCGGACGGCGACAGCGACGGCGACAACGAGCGACCGAGCCAGCGCTTCCTGAGCTACGTCGAGTCTCAGCACGAGGTGTCGCTCGTGTTCGACGAGGCGCTGCTTGCGCGCTTCCCTCCTGGCGCGCTAGAGTACGAGCCGATCCGGTGGAAGGCGTTGCAGGTCGCGTCCGCAGGCACTGGCGCCTTCCTCAGCCAGCTCGCGGTGCTCACGGAGCTCACATCTACGCTGGCGCGTCACGGAGTCAGCGTCTTCCAGATCTCCACCTACCAGTCCGACTACGGTGAGTCTTCTTGATGGTGATCGCTAATTGCTTCCACCACTGACAACCGGGGCCATGACAGTGCTCGTCAAGGTGGAGGACTTGACGGATGCGGTCCGGTGTCTGCGCAGCTTCTGCGTCATTGAGCATGAAGACGGCGAGGAGATGGCGGTGGACGACAGCAGCGGTAACAGCAGCAGCGACAGCGAGCAGCCCAACGACGAGGAGGTCAACCAGGACGAAGTGGCGGTGCATCAGCACGTGCTGAGCATCCCAAGTCTGGACCTGCACCTGGTCCAAGTCGAGCGTCGAGCGGTCCGTCGGCACATGTTCTCGCTGGTGCAGCTTCTGTTCGGGCGGTCGAGCCAGCCGGCCGTTGATCCGCTTGGCTCGGACGTCGAGGACGGCAGCGGCCACTTCCTCAGCTACTCGGAGACGGTGGACGGCATTTCGATCGTGACGAGCAACGCCGCGTTCATCGCCGAGGCCAGGGCGTTAGCGGAGAGCGGCAGCCAGGGGATTACCGTCTCGCCGGACGACTGGAAGGTTGTGCAGATCGGCGCCACCAAGCTCGGCTTTAGTGAGACGGGCATCGTCGCCGGCCAGACTCGAGTGCTCGTCAATGCTGGGACCATGGTCTTCTACATCAGCACCTACGCCACGGTCCGTTCATCTGAGGCTTTGTATGCTCGTGGTGGCCACGCATTGACTGACGGGGTGGCTTGAGTGGCAGGACTTTATGCTGATCAAGGACGACGAGTGGGACGCGGCGCTCCCGATCCTGCAGCGCCACTTTGACGTCATCGAAGGCCGCTTCGCCGCGCTCACGGACCAGCCTTAGGAGCACAACAACAAGCCTATTTATCACTCAAGCGGGTATATATTCGCCGTGTGGGTGGGTCTCCTAGCGGCACCATGACCGCTCCGGAGACTGGGAAGTCGTCGTGGGCTCGCTAGTCGCTGCCGACAACGGACAGCGACTCGCTAGGCTGCTAGCTGGCTGGCTTACCACTTGGCGCGCAGCTCGTTGGGGAAGGCGGCGACAAAGTTCTGCCACTTGTCGACGTTCGGGTACTTGGCGAGGATGTCCTTGCCGACGACCTTGACGCGCTCGAAGACTTCGCTGTCCTCCTTGGCAGGCGACGCGCCGTTGACGAACGTGTTGGTCTGGAGACGCTTCTCCAGCTCGTCCAGGTTGACGGAACCGCCCGAGAGCACGCTCGACGTGGAGCCTGAGGCGGCCTCGGTCGGCGCCTGCTCGTCCGGCTTCATGGCAGGGAAGAGCAGCACCTCCTTGATGTTGAAGCGGTTCGTGAGGAACATGGTCATGCGGTCAATGCCGCAGCCCCAGCCGCCAGTGGGCGGCAGCGCGTACTCCATGGCCGTGCAGAACGACTCGTCGTGCGGCTGCGCCTCGTCGTCTCCGGCCGCGGCCTGCTGCATCTGCTCGATGAAGCGCTCGCGCTGCACCTTGGGGTTGTTGAGCTCCGTGTAGGCGTTGCAGATCTCGGCGCCAGCAAAGAAGAGCTCGAAGCGCTCCGTCAGGCCCGCCTTCTCGCGGTGGTACTTGGCCAGCGGCGAGCTGTACACTGGCTGGTCCATGATGAAGAACGGCTTCTTCCAGTACTCCTTGTTGTCCTCGATGAAGTGGCCCACGAGCTTGTCCAGCAGCCGCGCGATCGACCGCGGCGGCGCGCAGTCCAGTCCGTACTTGGTCACGAGCTGCTCCAGCAGCGGCCGGCACTTGTCCGGGTCGTCGATCGGGATCGTCACGCCCGTGGCTTCCTCGACCGCGGCGACCATGCTCACGCGCTTGAATGGCGGCGTGAAGTCGATTGTCACGGGCTCCTCGCCGACCTCCTTCTGGATCGTGAGCGTGTAGCTGCCCGTGATCTCCTTGACCATCTCCGAGAAGAGCTTCTCCGTCATGGTCATGAGGTCGTTGTAGTCGGCGTAGGCCATGTAGAACTCGCACGACGTGAACTCGGGGTTGTGCGTCAGGTCGATGCCTTCGTTGCGGAACTGCCGGCCGATCTCGTACACGCGGTCGAGGCCGCCGATGACGAGCTGCTTGAGGTACAGCTCGGGTGCCACGCGCATGAACAGGTTCATGTGCAGGTCGTTGTGGTACGTCACAAACGGCTTGGCCGTGGCGCCGCCAGGGATCATGTTCATCATGGGCGTCTCGACTTCCAGGAAGTGCTGCTTGTCCAGGAAGTTGCGGATGAAGTTGATGATCTTGGCGCGCGTGACGAACA
>JAADXY010000275.1:0-30488 GCA_023338065.1 Phytopythium montanum
CACCAACTGGGACTGAGGAGGGCGGGCGGGCGGGAGAGTGGAGGGGGAGGCGGGGAATACTGAAGGCGAGTGCTGCTGGTATGGGTGCTTTGTGGTGGTAAGGATCCCGAGGAGCTACGACTGGAGAGAATGTAGCTATGTTTGGGCACTTCAACTGGATTCATACCGATATATCGGTAGTTTTTTTATACCGGTATTCATACTTGTCTGCTTCGTTTGGCGTGTTTGCGTGTCTGCGACACACTACCGGTACGGTACCGCACCCAACACCCAAGAAACACGCGGATTGGTTGGTCCCCTGACGCCAGCGGCCGTATACTTTTTGCGTGTACAGTACGTTCCCCCCATGAACCCGCTGGCCGCGAGCCGCCGCGAGTTTCGGATCGCCTTCACGGTCGTCGGGATGCGCATGGAGGCCGTCCGTAAGGCGGCAACCGCCGCCGCCACGCGGTCTGCGGGCCGCCAGCACCTGTCCTCAAGTCTGGGCGGCGCGTCGGCGCACCTGCACGCGGTTCTCGCGGTGGAATCGGCCCAGAACTCGCAGCAGCAGCAGCACCAACGCGGTCTCTCGCGTCTTCTGGCGGCGTCTGCTGCTCTCGCGCTCGCCGCGGCCGGCGCCGGGCTCTCGGAGCAGCAGCCGGCGCTCAGCGAGGGCGAGAAGGCCAAGCCGGCGACGTCGACGCAGTCCATGCTGAAGGAGGTGGTGGCCAAGCTGAACCGCATCGAGAGCGCGGTGGCCAACCCGAAACGCCACTACGACGGCATCAACCCGGGCGTGGACGTCGTGCTCGGCGCGCAGTGGGGGGACGAGGGCAAGGGCAAGCTGGTGGACAATTTGTCGCAGAACTACGACGTGATCGCGCGCGTGGCGGGCGGCGCGAACGCGGGCCACACGATTGTGCACCAAGGCAAGAAGTACAAGTTCCACTTGGTCCCCTCGGGCATCTTGAACCCGGAAGCGATCTGCGTCGTCGGAAACGGCGTGGTGGTGCACCTGCCGAGTCTGCTGGCCGAGCTGGAGGAGCTGCGGGCCATGGGCATCGACTATGAGGGCCGCATCCTCATCTCGGACCGCGCGCACATGGTGCTGGACCTGCACCAAGAGGTGGACGGGCTGAACGAGGAGCGCCGCGGGCGCAACAAGATCGGCACGACCAAGAAGGGCATCGGCCCGGCCTACTCGTCCAAGATGCTGCGCAACGGCGTGCGCGTGGGCGACCTGCGCTTCTTCGACGACTTTGGCGACAAGCTGCGCGACCAGGTCAAGTTCTACAAGGACAACTACCCGGACCTGCAGGTGGACGTGGAGGCCGAGATCGAGCTCTACCGGGGCATCAAGGACCGCATCCTCGGCATGACGGTCGACTCGGTCGCGTTCCTCAACAACTCGTACATTGCCGGCAAGCGCATCTTGGTGGAAGGCGCCAACGCCACGATGCTCGACATTGACTTTGGAACGTACCCCTACGTCACCTCGTCCAACCCGAGCATCGGCAGCGTCTGTACCGGCGGCGGCATCTCTCCCAACCGCCTCAACGGCATCATTGGCATCGTCAAGGCGTACTGCACCCGCGTGGGCGAAGGTCCGTTCCCTACCGAGCTGACTGACGAAGTTGGCGAGCACTTGGGCCGCGTTGGCGCCGAGTTTGGCACGACCACCGGCCGGCCGCGTCGCTGCGGATGGCTCGACATCCCGCAGATGAAGTACTCGAACCTGGTGAACGGCTTCACCGAGTTCAACCTGACCAAGCTGGACGTGCTCACGGGGCTCAAGAAGGTCAAGATCGGCGTCGCGTACTGGTACGGGGGCAAGAAGCTCGACGGCATGCCGTCCAACCTGCAGCTGCTCGAGGAGTCGGTGGTCGAGTACGAGGAGATGGACGGCTGGGAAGAGGACATTTCCAAGTGCAAGACGTTCGAGGAACTCCCGCTGGCAGCGCAGAAGTACGTGCTGCGCGTCGAGCAGCTGCTGGGCACGCACATCAAGTGGATCGGCGTCGGACAGGACCGCTTCGACATCATCACGCGCGCGCACCCGCTCGAGAAGCCTAGCCAGTAGGCGTCGGGGTCTGTCTGTCTACAAGGCACCACGGGTCCTCCGGTTTCGTAAGGTGCCTAGTGTCGTCTAGGTGGCGCTGGGCCCTTTCCAGGTCGAGAGGAGAAGAGAGAGGACAAGGTGGGGATGCTGGAGAGTCGTTGATGGGGTAGAAGGCTGCCTTGTAGCCATGATAACCGTCGATAACTCTCGGTGTTTGCCCCACGAGGTCGTTTGTTGTCCATTCATTCATCCTTCTTATCCTCCGAGTTGAGGAGCTCATTGACCGCCGAACTTCGAGCTCTTATCCCTCGCAAGGAGCAGGTGGTCGTCACTTGATGCCGAGCGCCGAGCGGCAGTCCGGGCAGTACCATTTGCCCTGCGGCTGGTCGGCCAGTCCGACGCAGCCAAAGTGGAACCACTCGTACTTGCAGTCGTCGTTGTCGCAGCCGACCATCTGACCGAACGACACGCGGCGGCACGAGCAGTAGATGGGCTCGTTCGGGTCGATCGGCATGTCCTCGACCGCCAGTGAAGACGCCGCCTGTCATCCGCATCCCACAGCATCAGTCAGTCCTTCTTCACCATACTCAAACCAGCATTGACAGCCACTTACATGCGCCGCCACGTCCAGCGCGGCCTCGGCAGCTGATCGCTTCCGGCTTCCAGACGAGCTCGTCGACGCTCCACCGCTCGCTCCAGCCTTGCCAGTTGCCTTACCAGTTGCTGTTGTGGCAGTAGACGACACGGACGCGGTTCGGTCTCGTCCGCTGGTACCGGACGCAGCGCTGCTACTCCCACCGCCAGCAGTGTTGGAGGATGCCGGAGCGCTCGAGCCCTTGGCTGGCCCACCAGCCGCCTTGCTGCGTGGCTGAGGGGTATACTGCGCGCTAGAAGAGCTGGCAGCGGTCGAAGGGGCTTGCGGGGTCTGTGAAGAGGGCTGGAGAGTCGTAGAAGCGGCTGAAGTTGACGCCGACGCCTTGTGGCGCTTGCGCTGGCTCTTGTCCTCCTCGAACTCTCCATTGGCGCGCAGTAGCGACGCGTAGGCGTCCAGATCGGCGTCCAACCGGCGGATGTGGTGGTCCACGACGTCGTACGACTGCGCCGCGATCGCCACCTTCTCGTCCAGCTTCTGCACGACGCGGGTGTGCGTCTCGTGAAGCGCCGATAGGTGCGCGTCCGCCTCTACTAACGCGCGAAGCTCCTGCTCCGTAGGCTCGGGCTGCTCGGTATCCGCACAGCGAGCCGCCACCTTCGCTCTAGCGCTGAGTAAGAAGGCGCGGTGACTGGCGCGGAGCTCCTCGATGAGCGGGTACGACGTCTTGCTTGGCATTGTGTTAGTTATGGTATCGTGGAAGAGGGAGAATGGACTGCGCGGTACCTTGTCTAGCTCGCGCATGAGGTCGAAGTTGCGCTTGATCTCGGACGGCAGCATGTACATGCTCTCCAGGTAGTCCTCCAGGTACGTGCCCATGGCGCTCGTGGTCTGTGGCGCCCGTCACGGAGCGCGGAACTTCGGGCGGACGCGAGGCGGCTTCTTGGCGCTTGATGCCGATACTTTGGAATGCCACAAAGTGTGTGAAATGAAATGTTATGTTACGAACACGCATACCCGTTAAACGCCGATCGTTCGGTTACTTTACGTTATTGGTGCTGTTTTTTGGCGGGAGTGCCCTTTTGGCGACGGACAAAATGGCGCCAATGGCCACGGAGACGGTGCGGAATGCTGCGCTTCCTTCCTCTCCGCTCTGATGCTGCAGCTACATGCGGAAGGGTTTGCTTGGGGTTACGCGCAGGTGCTGACGCTGCTGTCTCTCTCTCTCTCTCTCGTGGCGCAGGTCGCGCGCCGGTCGGCCGCGTACAAGCCGACGTACCAGGTGCGCCTTGTGTAACCCCTTCCTGTCGCCCCTCCTCGGCTTCTAACGCGTCTCCCTCCTGCGGAGCAGCGCTTTGTGCTCAAGCAAAAGTCGTACACGCAGCAGTTCTCGCACATCTACGTGAGTCGCCTGCAGCTGCTGCGCGACGCGGTGGCGCGTCAGGTGGAGCAGTCGCAAGCCGCGACGGCCGCGGTTCTCCCCAAGATCATCGACCTGCGCGAGGGCGGCGGCGAGTGCGTCGTCATCGGCACGCTGCTCAAGGCGCTGGGCGGCAAGCCGGACGTGTTCGCGGCGCTCGTGAGCGAGCGCGGGCTCGTCCCCATTGAGCAGACGGCGGAGCCGCTGGCGACCGAGGACGATCAGCTTGTGTTGGAGGACGAGAGCGGCCGCGTGGAGCTCACAGGCGCCATCAACATCGGCCAGCTCGTCACGGGTGTGGTACTAGGCGTCCAGGGCAGCATGGACGCCTCTAGCGGCGCCTTCCGCGTCTCGCGCGTCTTCTTACCGTCGCTCCCGCCTCAACCTCCGCTGCCAACAAGAGACGACAGCGAGTACGTCGCGCTGGTCTCGGGGCTGTCCATGGGCTCGACTGGCACCTCCTCGCCGCTGCGTAACCACTTGCTGGTCGACTACTTAGCTGGCCGCGTCGGCGACGTCGCCGAGCGCCAGTTCGTCGCTCGGATCGTCCGCACGATCGTCGTCGGTAACATCATAACTGGTAAGGACCAAGACGCGTCGGAAATGGACGACAGTAACACGCGGAAGCAGGCGGCGGATCAGCTGGAAGCTCAAGTCGCGCCGCTCAAAGAAGCAGACGAGTTGCTGTCGACACTGGCGAGTTGCATGGCCGTGGACTTGATGCCTGGCGCCGACGACCCGAGCAACTACGCGCTGCCCCAGCAGAGTTTCCACCCGTGTCTGTTCCCTCGCAGCGCGCGCTTCTCGTCCTTCCGGTCGGTGACCAACCCATACGAAGCTCAAGTCGGTGGCGTCGGCTTCTTCGGCCACTCGGGCCAGCCCCTCGCCAGCGTTCTCCAATGCTCACTACCCGACCGGAGACGTAGCCAAGAAGGAGGAGGAGAAGACGTCGAGATGGAGGAAGAGGAGGACGGGTCGGAGCGGGTGCTGGATGCACTACAGCGCTGTTTAGAGTGGCGACACGCGGCGCCGACGGCTCCAGACCTGTTGGCCTGCTTCCCGGTCGCTAGAGACGACCCGTTCGTGCTCGAGACGTGTCCCCACGTGCTGTTCGCGGGCAACCAGAAGCAGTTCGCGACGAGGATGGTGGACGCGAGCAACAGCGAGGGAGTGACCGGCAGTAACCAGCGCGTACGCGTCGTCAGCGTTCCGTCCTTCGCCGACACGGCCACCATCGTGCTCGTGGACCTCAAGGACCTCTCGTGCTTTCCCATCACCATCGGCTAGCCAACGGACCACGTAACCAAGCGACCAAGCGACCAAGTGGACGGTTAGAAGACCGAGAAGCGAGCCGACTACCCAGCCAGCCAGTCAGCCAGGGACTGAGGTAGGTAGGTGCCTTGCTGTGGAGTTACGCTACTGATAATGCAGATCATGCACTCTCTCCGTCCGTTAGTACGTGGTCTGCGACCTTGACGAGCTTCTCGAAGGCCACGGAGTCGTACTTGCGCCAAAGTGAGTGCTGTCGCCACTGCCGGACGGGGAAAACGGGTGATCCAAGGCCGTGGAAGACCCGAGCGACGCTCAAGCTCGTCCAGGGCAGCGTCTCGTCCTCCTTGTGGTCCTTCTTCTCCTCGTCTCCTCCATCGCCTTCCAATGCGTCCACGTCCCTCTTCGTCACCTCCACAAGCGCCTGAACATCCCGCTCGACGTGCTCGACCATCGCCGCAGTCAATGGCTCGAGCACCTCCCCAAGCCGCTTCAAGTCGCTCTTCTCCATCTCCTCCGCTCTCATCCCGGCGTCTTCGTCGTGGAAGTACCGGGTCAGCTCCAGCTCGAGCTCTCGAGCCTTCTTCTCGCCCTCCTCGCCCTCCTCTTCGTCCTGGTTACACTGGGAAGCGGGGACGGCAGCGGTTGCTAACGCAGTGTATAACCTCGCGAGTCTCGCGAGCTGTCGTCTCTCCATCAACTCGTGCTGCTTGAACAGATCCCGAGCCAGAGTCTCCACCAGCTCGAGCTTTGTCTTGGCGTTTGTATCGGACGAGAACTGCAGCTTGACGTGGAACGCGGCAGCTTCGAGCGTCACCCGTTGTACTTGACCGTCTAGCTGAGCCTGTCGAAGTTGCTGTAGTAGTCGCCGTTGAGCTCTCGCCGTGGTATCATCTTGCGTGTCCAGACGGGTAAAATAACCCGTTAAGTTGGAACTGGAGCTTGAAGTGTCGAGGAGCATCGCCATCTCACAGACTTGGAAACTGGCGGTCGTCGTGCTCAGGTACCCGTTGACTTGCCTCTCGATACTGGCATGAGCTGCTTCTCCGCGGTCGATAGCAACAATTAACCGTCTCATAACCGAATCGGTCGGCAGTGCCTTGAGCTGCTTGTCTGCAAGTTGGACTTGACATCTCGCCGCACCAGTCGGTAGCAGCGACATCTTGACTCCAGTATACTCCTCCGCTTGTTCTTGACTGCCTTTGTCTTCAGTAACTGATAGTCGTTGAGCTGCCAGCGTTAGGAACGTCTCGATACTCGCGGCCTTCATGTCGAGGGTACGCTCCGCCCATTGTACGTCGAGCGTAACCCACCGCTCGTCACCTCCCCCGACCGTAACCACGTACTCGTGACTGCCTCGAGGTCCTTCAGCGTCGTCTTGGTACTCGCCAGCCAGGAGTATGAGCTTCAGTAGCGACCGTAACTGGTTACAAACCAGTGCGTTCGAGAAGGCGAGCGACCGGAAGAGCTTGGCGTCCCCTGGAGCGAGGAAGAGCAGCGCTTGAGCCGGTTTCCCGTCCCGACCCGCTCGTCCGACTTGCTGCAGGTAGTTCTCGGCGCTGGACGGCATGTGGAAGTGGACCACACCACGTACGTTCTGCTTGTCGATGCCCATACCGAAGGCGATCGTGGCCACCACGACGCGTAACCTCCCGGTTAAGAACCCCACGCGGGTCTTTTCCTTGTGCTCCGCGTCCATCTTCGCGTGGTAGTAACCCACACGTACCCTCGGTAGTCTCTCGGTCAGTACCCGGGCTAACTCCTCCGTCTGCCGTTGTTGGTGCACGTACACGATGACTCCGCCGGCTGCTTGGGCTGTTAAGAACCGGATAAGCTGGTCGGTTCGTTGTTCGTCGCTCTCGACCGACCGGACGCGGAGCTGGAGGTTACTACGTTGCCATGGCAGCTGCAGCAGCATCTCTTCCCTCTCCTTGGTAGTAACCGGAATCTTAGAGCGCAGTTGTTGATGTCTAGCGAGTTGATGCAGCACGTCGTTGGCGACGCGCTTGGAGGCTGTCGCGGTCATTGCCAAGACGCATTGAGCGTGTCGGAAGACGCTGGCGAGGCGTAAGTAGCCTGGGCGGAAGTGGTGGGACCACTCGGAGACGCAGTGGGCCTCGTCGATGCACACAAGTGATAGTCTGGAGCGTATCGAGGCCAGGAGCTTCTGCATCCCGCGACTTAGCGCTCGCTCTGGAGATAGCAGCACGAGACGGACGCGGCCGGCCAGGAGATCGCGGACGAAGGCGGCGTAGGCGGCTTTGCTGCCTGTGGACGCGGCGGACGACGCCAGACACGCGGCTTGTTGCTTGAGAGCGGGCGGCAGGCGCTCGAACTGGTCGTTCATGAGCGACACGAGCGGCGAGATGACGAGCGTGATGCCCGGGAGGAAGAGCGCGGGCAGCTGGTAGCATAGCGACTTGCCAGCGCCGGTGGGGAGGACCAGCAGTGTGTTCCGGCGGCTCAAGACGCGGGTGATGGCCCACTGCTGACCGGGACGGAAGCGCGCGTGGCCGAAGACGAGCTTCAGGTTGGTCTCGAGCGCTTCCGCTTGGTCTTCTATCGGCTTGGACAGGTCGAGAGGGACGTACTCGTCGCTTGTAGAGGGGGTGGAGGAGGACGGGAGGAAGAGCTGGCGGAGGGCCAACGCCACGTGGTTGTCCTGCCACAGGAAGAAGTCGCAGCGGCCCTCGTCGAAGCCCAGCGGACACGCGAAGAACTCTCGCCCGTGGTTCTTGTTCTTCTTCTTGACCGCGAGTAGTTGACACTCCATCGCGTGGTGACATCTCGGCGGAGAGAGCTCCTCGGTCTCTGACTTGGTTTCAGTATGCTCCGCCGTCTTATCTGGGTCCGTAGCTGCTCGCTCACGTTCAACCTTGGCTAAGACTTGGAGACACTCGTCGATGAAGTCAAGTCCGTCGTTGAGGAACCCGCCGCTGCCATTGCCCGCGAGCTGCTGCTGGTCCTTGAGCTTGGGCTTTAGTGCTCCGGCGGTGTCGTCCGTCCGGTCGTCAAGCCGTTCACCACGGGGCCGCAAGTACGCCGGCCGCTTCTTGGCCTTGCCCGAGCTGCCCTTGAAGCGCTTGCGCATGTGCAGCTTGACGAAGTTGTTGCCCACGGAATGGCTCGCGTCCTCCTCTTTCCAGCGCGCGAACGCCGCACGGCCAGCGACGGAGCTTGTGGTAGTTCCCGGGTCGTTCGCACCGGTGTTTGCGGGCTTGGAGTCGAAGTCGTCGAGCATGAGCGCGGTGTCGGACGTCGAGAACGACCATGCGGCGTCTTGATCCGCTTCCTCGCCGCCTTCTTCCTCATTGGACTCGTCGTCTGCTGTACTGGGAGGAGGAGGAGCAGCGGTGGACGGAGGCAGTGCCAGCCGTCGCTGCTCCACTTCGCCGTCTGCGTCGTCCTCGCTGCTGTCCACAAGCCCGCGAGGTCTGGATCCAGTGGATAGAGACGGCTTCTGGCGGCCAAAGACCTCCTGGAAGACGAGTTCGAAGCCCTGTTGCTGCTGCTCAGCCCGCGTACGGTCATCTGCTATTGTAGTGGCGGCGCCTGAGCGCTTGGCGCCTGCACTCCACTGCTGTTGGCGCTGCTTCCAGCTCTGCGTCGATAGACTTGGAGCGGAGCTCTTGGCCTTGCTCTTCTTCCTCAAAGTCGTTGATGTGGTGGCGCTCCTCGCCCGCTTGACGCCCGCTGGCTGCTTCACAGTTAGGATCCCAGCGCCATTGACCGCCTTCTTCTTCTCCTTCTTCTTGTCCACTGCGCGTAGCAGCCACGCTGCGTCGTCATCTTCATGGTCGGGAGTTGTGGTCGGAGCCAAAGCCGGAGCTTCTGGTATCTCCTCGGGGATCGGAACAGAACGACGCGGCGCCCACTTGCTGGCGGTCGCTACCCGGCGGGGAGGAGCAGGACGAGCACCTTGCGGCCGGCCGAGTGACGCGCCGCGCTTGGGAAGAGCTGAGGGCGGCGCGCCGCCAGCGTCCGGCGTCTCCTGCTGCCGTCGAGGCCACATTGCGGCGAACTGCCGACACCAAAATACGCCAACAGCTCTGGAAAAAACGCGCGAACTACTTTCATTGGCTGAAATACATCCGCGACACGATTCGATTCGTGGAAAAGATGGAATTAACAGCGAATCATATCACTTTTATATAACACGATGACTTCATGACAGCGCGCTTTTGGCCTCGCGATGGACACGACGCTCTCGTTCGACGCGTTCCGCGACGCCATCCGTGCGCGCCGCTGGGCTGCGATCCTGTCCAATGGACCCGAGAGCTTCGATGGGCTGGGCGAGTGGCGGGCAGTGAAGGCGTCGCTGTCAACGGAGGCAGGCGACATCCAGTGGTCGCCGCAGCAGCAGTCGCCCGAGCGCCGCGCATTCCACGAGAAGGCCATGCGACTAACAGAGACCAACGCGGAGGGCCACACGATCGAGGCGTACCACTTTCTGCGGCAGTGCGCGCGCATCCCCGAGCAAGAGCGCCCGTCGCCGAGGAAGCTGCTGCAGCTCGCCCTTAACGTCGGCCAACTGCAGGCTGAGGTCGACGCGCTGGGTGTTGATAGCCTATCGGAGGACGCGCGCGAGCTCTACGCCGACTTCCAGCGGCTCGCCATGCACCAGCTAGACGCCTACGTCGGGACTTAGGCGAGGTAAGTCCGAGTGTAACCGATCGACAGCGGTTATTTGTGGGTTATCTGTGGAATCTCATTTGAATAACCGAAAGGTAGTCGATAAATGTTTCCATATGGAGACACAAGCAGTGCCATTTTGTCAAGACTGTCGCGGACGAGATGGCGGCGACTGGTGTCAAGGCGCTTGGCGCGGACGAGATGGCGGCGACTGGTGTCAAGGCGCTTGGCGCGGTCGAGTTCCTGCGCATCTGCGGCCGCCTCAAGGTGCGTAGACGTGTAGCGCAGTCCCTTGCGGTCACGTAGGCGCTGGTCTCATCGCTACAGGAGGCCTAGGAGACTCACCGTGACCTGTCAATGGCTGGGAACCAACCCATTGACTGGCTGGGCGGCAGCGGCTCAAGCGCACGGGCTGGGTGAACAACAAGGTGGCGCTGCCCGAGTCGGTGGCCGACCACATGTACCGCATGGGCATGTGCTGCATGCTCATCGACGAGGCCAACGCGGTCGTCGACCGGTCCAAGTGCGACGCTCGAGGACTTTTGACTTGGGTTCAGTATGCCAAACCGCTGATGAGAGAGAGACTGCGTGTTAGGTGCATCAAGATGGCGATCGTGCACGACCTGGCCGAGTCGCTCGTGGGAGACATCACGCCGCACGACGGTGGGAGTGATCCTGTGGGCTCTCGTATCAAGAGTTAGAGGCGTCTGACTAACTGCTACGGCCTTGATCGACACGGTACAGGCGTCGCGGAGGAGGACAAGCATCGCATGGAGAAGGCATGGAGTTGTCATCTGCTGCTATTAAGTGTTGTGTATGTGATCTAACGATGATGTGGGGGGTCCAGGACGCGCTGGAGGAGATCTGCGCGACGCTGGGCGAGTCGCCGGCGGCGGCCGAGATCCGCGCGCTGTGGAGCGAGTACGAGGCCGGCAGCTCGGACGAGGCCAAGCTCGTCAAGGACTTTGACAAGTTCGAGATGATCCTGCAGGCCGACGAGTACGAGCGCGGTGCGTGTCTGTCTTCACTGCTGTGTGACTACCTGATCCTAACCGTTAATGTTTGTGACGCCGTGATGCCAGACCAAGACATCCCGCTGGACGACTTCTTCCGCAGCACGCAGGGCAAGTTCCGCACGCCGCTAGTGCAGTCATGGGTACAGGAGCTCACGACCCAGCGAGACGCGCGCAAGACGGCAGCGGCGGCGGCGGCGACAGCCAGCGACGAGCAGTAGCAGGTGTTGCATGAGGCTCCAGCAGGTTAATCTGTCCCAACCTCACATCATTAACCTGTCTCAAACGACATAAGAGCCGTGTCGGATCGTCTGCTCACAATAGAAGCCCCAGTCACTAAAACCACCCATGTTGCCTTCTAACAGCTCAAATAGAAGATCCACAGCGCGGGGCTTCTATTTGAGCTGTAACTCGGTGTACCCCCCAGGGGAGTACGCCACGTCCAAAGACTCGCTCGGTGACCTCACAGCAGAATCCCCCGCGTCGGGCTCACTCCTCCTCTCCTTCCTCTACTCCACTCCTCCCGCCCGCCATGTCCGCCGCTCCGAGCCTCGCGGCTGTGCCGACCAACTCGCTGCTCGAGGAGCTGCAGAAGCGCATCGAGTGCGCCTCCAAGAAGGAGCGCCGCACCATCTTCATCGGTGCGTTTGCCTCTCCTATTGATCCATCACGGTCAATTACGTCATGTTGCTGACTGGATACGCTCGCTTGCCGGAGCAGGACCCCCTGGATGCGGCAAGGGCACGCAGTCGCCGCTGCTCAAGGAGGAGTACTGCCTGTGCCACCTGGCGACTGGCGACATCCTGCGCGCTGCCGTGCGCGAGGGCACCGACATGGGCAAGAAGGCCAAGGCGGCCATGGAGTCGGGCCAGCTGGTCACGGACGAGATCGTCATCGGCATCATCCAGGACGCCATCAAGAGCCCCGAGTGCCGCCGCGGCTTCATCCTCGACGGCTTCCCGCGCACCGTCGTCCAGGCCAAGAAGGTGGGCATTTGGCTGGCTGGTGGCGAGGATACCCAGTGACTGGTAGACTGACGGTGTGGTGTGCCTTGGTTGTGACGTCATGTAGCTGGACGAGATGCTGGCCAAGGAGGACGCGAGCGTGGACGCGGTGGTGAACTTCAACATCCCGGACTCGGTGCTGGTGGAGCGCATCTCGGGACGCCGCGTGCACCCGGCGAGCGGCCGCAGCTACCACGTCAAGTTCCACCCGCCGCAGGTGCCGGGCAAGGACGACGTGACGGGCGAGCCGCTGATCCAGCGCAAGGACGACAACGTGTCGACGCTCAGCTCGCGCCTGCACGCCTTCCACCAGCAGACGCAGCCCGTCATCGACTTTTACCGCAAGCAGGGCAAGCTCACGGACGTGAACGCCAACACGGGCAAGGACTCGGTCACGGAGCAGATCCGCGCCAGCCTCGGCCGCGACTAGACGACACCTCCTCTTCCCCATCGTGTGGATCGCCATTGCGAGCTCGTAGCGCGTCGCGTGCCTCCCCCATGCTGCTACCGCCAAGTAATCCGACGCCCTGCTGTCTCCATTCCCATTGCCGTCCACTCGATTGCCATTGCCATTTCGGTGCGGCACGGACAGAGTCATCCATACACTTGCAAGGTGTTAAACCGACTCGCTTTCCTGTTGCGCAAGCCGCCATTGCGTTTCCCCGTCTGAACAGCAACTTTGCGCGTCAACTGCCTGAACTCGTTGCAGTTGCGAAGCCATCGACTGACGCGACGGGCTCCGAACGTCATTGATTGGCCAAAATCAAGAAATAGCAACATTATAACGAATCAAAAGCTTGTATTCCATTGCGTGTCAACCGCTGCCTTCCCCCATCATTCATAGTGAAGTGACTATGGAAATGAGCGGCTGACAGGGTTCACTGGATGTCGACACAGATTGGATCGGGTTACGCCGTTGTGTAACCCCTTCTTAACTATCGGACATCGACCGAAGCAATCAACCGACCAAGGATGGCCAAGAATGCGCTGGTGACCCTGTACTTGCTGGCGTTCAACGCGCTCTCGGGCGCCGGCTGGGCCTATGTGCTGTACCTGACGGTGACGACCGTGCTGGCGGAGCACAAGGCCGGCGAGGCGGACTGGAGCGCCATCGCGCGCGCCGTGTGGAACGCCGTGGCGCTTCCTCTCCAAGTGGTGCAGACGCTCGCCGTCATGGAGGTCGTGCACGCCGCCGTGGGCTTCGTGCGCTCGCCTCTAGGCTCCACGCTCATGCAGGGTACGTCCCCCTGGCCTCCCATCGGCCTCTGGGTGTCATCAATGGACTCATAACCGGCGTGGTGCGCTATCTACCTACCGGCAGTGAGCTCGCGCCTTTGGCTCGTGTGGGGCATCAACGTGCTGTGTCCGGACTCGCGCTACCAGCTCGGGTTCCCGCTCATGGTCGCCAGCTGGGGGCTCGTCGAGGTCCCGCGCTACTCGTTCTACGCGCTCAACCTGTACAACGCCGTGCCGTCGCCGCTCGTCTTCCTGCGCTACCACCTCTTCATGGTGCTCTACCCGTCGGGCGTCGCCGGCGAGGTGCTCTGCATGCTCAGCGCGCTGCCGTACCTCAAGGCTGGAGCGTACGCTGTGCAGATGCCCAACGCGCACAACGTGGCCATCTCGCTGTACACGGTCGTGCTCGTCGTGCTGGTTGTCTACGTGCCCGGACTGCCCGTCATGTACAGCCACATGCTGACCCAGCGTAACCGCGCGTACGCCAAGACCAAGACCGCCTAGACCCCGAGCCTAGAAGGCTGTACTGCGGCCATGAGCGCGGGTCGACGGCGTCGCCATTGGCGCTAAGGAGAGCCGAGAACACGAGTCGGATGGTCCTCAAGCGTATGTTATAAGCCCCACATTACTCTATCGGAGGTCCGCTCGCTCTCGACGATAACCCACACGCACGCTGTGTCCTGTTCTGCACGCCACTACATGGAGGCTCGCCTCTGGTCTAGAGCGAGCTGCTGAGCAGCTCGTCGTCGCCCGTCTCCTTGGAGATGCGGCGCGAGGCGACGAAGACGACGACGGCGATGACGCCCACCCCGCCCATGATGCCCACGATGAGCGTCAGGTCGAGTCCGGAGCTGGACGAAAGCCCCGCAGACGCCGAGTCCAGCTCGGACGCATCCGTCATCTCGCTCCCGCTCGCGTCCTCGTCTTCACCATCCTCGTCTTCGTCGTCGTCTTCGCTGGTCGCGGTCGCTGCGGTCGCTGCAGTCGTCGCGCTCTCGGCCATCGCCGACGCGTTAGACCCCGACGCGTCACTCGCAGCCGCAAAGTCAGTGCTCGCCGCGGAGGTGGCGCTCGGCGCCGCCGTCGTCGCTACTGGCGCGTCGGTAGTCGCAGCCGGCGCGTCTGTGACCAAATCCGCCGCCTCTTCGGTTGTATCGGACGCTGATGACGAGCCGGCGTCGCCCGCCACGGCGTCGTCCGCATTCACGGCCGTCGTGGACGTCGTCGTGCCTGTCGACGTCGTCGTGGACGTCGTCGTGGTCGTCGTCGTCGTGCCCGAGCCTGAAGCCGACACGGTCGTCTCCGACTCGTCCAGCACGCTCCAGATGTCGGCCAACGCCCTGTGCGTCCGAAGTGATCGCCGCTCTTCAGCCGCCGCCTCCCCCGACAGCAGGAGCACCGCGAGCGCCAGCGTGAACAGCCACAGAAGCCGCACGCGTCGCCATCGCGTCCCCGACATGTCGGACTCTGCCCAAGTCGCCACCTTTCCGCCGCGACACTTCGATAGCCAGCCGGAGATTAATGCGGACTGGCAAGTCCTCCGAGTAAGATGCCCGCCCGCCTTTCCCGAATCGGAAAGGGAGCAAGTTGCTTTTGCCTTTCTGTATAATGTAGTGGAGTCTGGCCCACGCCAAGGTTGTCCGCGCTGGCGTACGGTAGGCGCAGGTGAGACCTGGGCAACAGCAGGTGGGTCTCCTGATACGCGACGCAGGAGCATGCTGTCTCCCGACCGCCTACCGTCCAGGACTCTGGAACAGCTGGTGGAAGCGAGCCATCCGCTTCAGTGAAACCGTTTCTTCCGACCCGCTCTTTTCGCGACCAGCTGGTTTGGAAGAAGTGGGTCAACAAACCTGTTAAATATGATGTGCCGGCACGACTCCAGCTTCCTGGAACAGGAGATGCATTGACATCGACCTGTGGAATTGGATCTGAAGCAGATCGCGATTCTGAACTCTGCTGCTGACTCTTCACCTACACTTGCAATCATGTCCGACGCCAGTACAAGGTGAAACAACGGTTCGACACTCTAAAATAAGGTCAATCAACGTCTAGGAGTGGGCTTTTAAAACACTCATCTTCTCCACTTTTGGAATTTTGCAGCAATTTTCGCCATTGTGCCGAATGAGCCAAGCCACTTCGCCGTTCGGCAACTTGTGCGGTCGCTCGCTCTGTTCGACGGACGGCCGCGGCCCTTTGGCTCCGTGCGGTGGGTGGCATCTCTAGCATGACGACGCGTCCCACGGCGCCAGAGTTGGCTGCTTCTGGTCCTGGCTGGAGTCGCCAGGGGCACTCAAGGAGTCGAGCCATGACTATAGATAGGCGAGCGGGGGTCTCAATCGACTTGGAGCCACGTGGGCGATGTCGAACGCCCAACTGCTTGGTGGAAATCCACACGGGGCGATCGTATGGGCCGTCAACTTGTTGCATGCGCTGGCGACCCACCGTCAGTAGGTGGCAAAGTGTGAGTGACGTCCGAGACGTCGTGTGTGGAGGCACTGTGATTGCAGTTACATAGCGACTATGTCGCTCGCGGTCAGTTAATGGTACACCACTGAGCAGGTGGATAAGGCCACGAGGAGATCCCTTGGTCTTATTTGAGGACGGACAACGTCATTGTCAACAGCGCCACGGTCTTTGATGGTGGCTGGTGGATTGATAGACGAGGTTCCACGTCACGCGTGCAGCGGACAACGCGCCTCCATGGTGGTTTGCGATGTCTGGCGAGCACCATCAGACCTGGCGCGCATGAGTCGCAGTCAGATCGCCGAGATCTGGCGCGTTCGGGATCATTTGGACGACTTTCGCACTGGAACGGAGGCTGCCAGCAGTGTGCTTGTTGTGAATCCCGTTGTCGTGGGCCTTGTCAGCCCGAAATCGACGCTCGAGCGCTTGAACTCTCTCCATAGCGCATCGTCCGAGCGACTTGAACGGCCAGAGAGACGATCGTTTGTCGTTTCCATGCCGCTCTGCCTGCGGTAGTGTACAAACCGTGGCAAAGGTCGTGTTGAAGTGGCACATTCCGACATTGAGCTTGTTCACCAAGGTGCTGCGGATCGTGAGCAGTGCCCAGTATGTCGTTGGGTGGCCAGCACTCGCGCATCAACCTGGCGGTCGCCGCTGTAGGATGGATGAGAGCTGCTACATATCTTCCGGTGTCGCCGCGAGCTCATTTGATAGTACAGCAGCTAAGCGCAGCCCCATCAACGTTGACTGTAGCAAGAGCAACGCGCCAGTGCAGCAGTCAACAAGAGATGCCGCCTTGAAGCCACTCTTGCAATGGCGGTGACTCATCCCTCGACAGACGTCGGGTCCTGCCTGCTGGCGACAAATCACCCAGTCCACTGCTCACCTCATTGCTCCTGTTCGTCGAATATCGACACAGGACATTCAGCCAGCTCATTTGCCCGTCCTCTAGGCGCATGGAACTGCCAGGCACTGGCGACCATTGCCCCCCAGCGAAGACGACCGACCATTGCCGTCGCCTTGAAGGTCGACGACGACGGAGTGAATGCCGCCGGATTACTCCCCCACCACCAGAACGAGCAATCCGCCATGATGATTGGCCAAACGCGTTTAACATTTAGCCCCACCCCTACGTCTTCGACTGTCGTCCTTCTGTCCAATCAACGCTCGTTTCCGCTCGTTTCTCCTCCCCACAGGCCAACGGCACGTGGCGTTGCTCTCAATTACTGGTCAAAAAGATGTCCTACCCGTCCTCCCATTGGCTGTTTGTATTTACATGCACTCTTGGATTCTTCACCTGTCGACGCGATCATCACTCGTTTTTCCTCTCTCACTTTTCCAACCAGCCACAACCTTCCGCTCGCTTCTTCCAAGGGGGAGAGGGAACCCTTTCACTATCCAAACGCAAGGCTCCTCCGGATCAAGATGCTCGCTCGCTCGGCGCTCAAGCGCTCGCTCTCGCGCGCTCTCACGGCGGCCCCTGCGGCTCGCAACGCGTCCCCGGCGCTGGGCCAGACGCGCCTGTACCACGAGAACGTGATCGACCACTACGAGAACCCGCGCAACGTGGGATCCATGGACAAGCGCGCCAAGAACGTGGGCACTGGCCTCGTTGGCGCCCCGGCGTGCGGCGACGTGATGAAGCTGCAGATTGAGGTGGACGAGTCGGGCAAGATCGTCGACTCGAAGTTCAAGACGTTCGGCTGCGGCTCGGCCATCGCCTCGAGCTCGGTGGCCACCGAGTGGCTCAAGGGCAAGACGATCGACGAGTGCCTGGCGATCAAGAACACGGACATCGCCTCGCACCTCAAGCTGCCGCCCGTCAAGCTGCACTGCTCCATGCTCGCCGAGGACGCCATCAAGGCCGCCATCACCGACTACCAGAAGAAGCAGACCTCGGCTTCCGCCTCCGCCTAAGCTGGTGCGTTGAGTAAGCAGTCGCCATGGTGATGAGTGTGAACGATGCGGACCGGTTGTGTGCAGTGCAGTGAACTGGTCGTGAGAGGCGTCAACCTCCTTCATGAGCAATACAGCGCGAGATATTTTATTGTGCATCACCTTGTCTGGCCTCTCGTCTTCCCCGTCTTCTGGTCCCTTTGGCAATGATGTCGATCTCATGGGTGGGGATGACGCTTGGCTACGGACGGGACTGGCATGATGTGTAGATCGACACCTCGAACGCAGCGTGCAATGAATGCACAAAATGTACACGACTGGTCGGTGTCGTTATTTGAGGTCCAGCAGGTCGTGCTCGGTGAAGACGGCGGTGAGCTCGTCCGCGACGGCTCGAAGCAGCGTCTGCGCGTGCCGCAGCGGCTTGAGCTGCGCCTCGCTGCTGCCGTCGGCAATGTTGAGCGACGCCAAGATGTGGCTGCGCGACGGGATGGCGCTCAGCGCGCTCATGACGCCCTTGCGGATGAGCCACGGGTGCCTCTTGCCGATCGTCTCCTCGTACGCCTTGCCTGCTCCCGGCGCGCAGTTCTCGTCCTGCGAAGCCAGCAGTCCGTGCTCGATGCACGCCTCGACGAACTCGAGGAACCAGAGCAGGCGCAGCAGGCAGCGCGAGCACGACGGCTTCTTCTTGCCGCCAATGTTGGCGATCTTGAGTTCCACCTCTCGCTCAATGACGTGCTTGACGCTCGTCTCCCTCCATGTTGAGGCTGGAGGCGGAGGAGCTGGCCATGAGGCCAAGTTGTGCTCGATAGAGGTCAAGTAAGCGCTCACGGTGCTGCCGGCGAACGACGTGGCGCGGCCGAAGACCTGGATGAACGCGCAGATGATGTCGCACGTCCGCAGGTACCGGCCGAGCTCCAGCCCGCCGTCCGCTGCTCGCAGCTTGACGCCTTCATCCAGGATGTTGACCAGGTTGTCCAGCACGCGGGCGTCGTCCTTCTGCGCGTCCGCTAGGTCGCCAGTGTCCACTTCCAGCAGCTCGTCTTCTTCTTGAGACGTGCGGGGAGAGGGCGAGCTCAAGCGCCGCTGCTGCTGGATGAACCCGCTGTCGGTGCGGTCACAGGCGGACCCGACGCCTGATCGACGCGCCATCTGCAGCATGTCGCCGGTGCTGCTGACGCGCCGGACGCGGCCAGGAACCCGCGGCTTGTGCGCCACCGCGTGCTTCTGGCGCTGCGAGCGACGCACCTCGTCGAATGCGATCAGCGCGAGCGTGTAGGTACCGAGGATGCGGAGGGACAGCAAGCTGTCGACTCCACGGAGTACGAGCGACTGGGTTGGCTCGCCGCTCGCGCTAGTCGCGGCGGCGCTGCTATCGTCCGGAGCACTTCCGTCGATGCTCCGGGTGAGGAAGACGCGGACGATCAGCAGCACGCCGACGACAGCCAGGGAGATCCAGTGACGCTGGCGGAGATGCGATTGCGGACGGTAGGTCGACACAGAGTTCCGTCGAGCCTTGCGACGAGTTTGACTGGGGCTTCGCTGCTTCTCACCGGCAGCGGCAGCTGCGGCTGCGGTGTTTTCACCTTCGTTGAGCGTCGTGAGCGCCGCGGACGACGTGTCGGCGAACTTGCGCTGGTGGAGGAACTCGTTGAGCGTTTTGGCTGGCACAGAGTGCCGTCTTGGCAGCTGGAAGCCGTTCACGCCGCTGCCTCCGAGTGGGAAGGCGGCTTGCAGGTCGCGCTGGCGAGGGGACAACGGCGGAGACGGCGCAGGGGACAGCATGGGCGTGCCCGTCGGCGTCTGGATGTAGTTGCGCGCGCACGGGTCGCATAGGCGCGAGCCCTTCTTGCGCTCGAGGCGGCGGTTGAGCTTCATACGGTTGCGGCTGCAGTCGTCGCAGATCTTCTGCGCGCAGATCTTGCACGTGTGCTTGGCGCGGAAGACGGTGAACGCGCGCTCGCAGAGCGAGCAGCCCTTGGTCTTGCCTCCGCTGCCGGTGGCGGTTGCCGCGCTGGCGTCAATCTCCCCTGATGGAGACGGCTGCGGAAGCGTAGGGGGTGACATGGTCGCGTCTTCGCTCACCGACAGCGTCAGCAGCGGTGGCGGCGGCGCCCCGGCGATCGACGCACCTGCTCCCGCGCTCATACTCAACTGGAGCGGCGGCGGCTGTGTAAGTGCCTGCGAGCGCTCGGCCTTCCTGCGCACGCTCTTGATCTCGTCCACGACCTTCTGGCGAATCCCGCGCGCGCTGGCGCCCATCCCCGAGCGGGTCGAGCCCGCGCCGGCGGCAGGCGAGGACATGGCTGGAGGGCGGGAGATCACGTCGACGCTTGCAGGTGCAGTTGCACCGGGAGAGGCGGACACAGTCGGGGGAGGAGGAGGAGGCGCCAGTGCCGCTGAGGGAGAGACGGCCAGCTGCGCGCGGTCGGCGCCCATCGCGCCCGTGTCGACGCGCAGTGGCGCGCGAGCGGCGAGCGGCGGCGGCGGCGGCGGCAGGGCGCGTTTGAGAGTGGCGGGATCTACCATCGAGTCGCCAAGTCGCCGCGTGGTCGGGTCGACTTTCTCTTCTCTTGTCGCGGTGGAATCGCGAATGACTTGGGTTTTGTATGCTGCGGTGGGGTTGTCGTCTTATTCAACGAAGCACACGTGTGACTGGACTGATACGCGAGTACCGTGTCCGGAAAGGACGCGTGTGAAGGCGAGAGAGAGCGCGAGCTCGAGGCTAGAGGTTGAGGGAGGCGATGGCGTCGGCGACAGTGAAAGCGATGCAGAGGGTGGAGATGCAGAGGGCAGGAGAGTAAGCGCGTGGTCCACGGGGCGAGGAAGGCGCCGAGTCGGTTCATGCGGTCGTCTCTCGGCGATGCCGGATGCACGTGGTGTCGTCACCTGTTGCTGGTAATCCCGCCTCTTTATTCACGGCAAGTGAAGCTCAATCTGGACATTGTCGTGGTGTTTGCATACGGATCGTGTCCATTATCAAAGGAAATGTCATGTCGCATCATGTGGTATTGTTTACCCCGCCCGTAGTGCCATGATGGTATGCATAAAAAGACGCAGTTTATTGTACTTCATTTTGTTATTCACATAGGTTTGTATGGTGGGATATGACACAACGATAGTATCTGCGAGGTATCAAAACTGATGGGTGGCACTACGGCCGGGTTTGTCTGTATTGTTGGGGATAGGGGTCGTGTCCAATCCAGCTGCAAATCCACTTGACGACGGTACTTTAGCGAGTCGCTACAGTGCGCTCTTCAACCTCCCAATGAAGTAAATGCAATGGACCACTTCAACCAAGTCCATGATGGCATGGCATGGCATGGCACGGCACCAGGCGGCGGCGGTGTCCTCCTCAATCCGCCATTATCGCGTGCTCCTTCTCGCGCTTCTCGCGTCTCGAGGTGTCACATGGGTGGCGCCACCGTCAGCTATGCGCATCAGCATTCACTCCGTCCAGAGCGTGAGGCAGCGCGGCCGGCACTCGTCGTGCTCACTCCGTTGCTCCATTAGAATCCGCCTCGGTCCATCCGCCAGCGAAGCTCTAGCACTCAACGCGACGTAACACAGACCGCAGCCGCGTACGAAGTACTGAAGCGTTTGCCAACGCGGTTTCCCTGGCACTAGCGGCGCTCCCAAGTGTCCAAGGACGAGTCAAGAACAGCCGACATGCTGCCAAGAATAGCCTACGCTCACTATGCCTGGACATCAGTCAATGGCGTCTCCCTCCGCCGCGTCCTGAGGCCCGTTCTCGCTCCATGGCGCCGAATCTTGGCACTTGCTCGCTATATATAGCGTGAGTCTCCAGCCGAGCACCGTCGACAACCAGCAGCAGCACTAGCGCTCATTCCGCACCGATCTCCCAGTCAAAGGCGACGTAAGTACCTATCGCCGCCATGATGGACATAACGAGCGACCCGACGGCGCTGGCCGAGACGACTCTCCGCGACAACCAGTCCGTCCCGACCACGTGGACGGAGTCCCCGCCACGTCACCACATGAGGTCTCCCGAGCCTACCGACCCGCCGGCGACATACACCGTCCCAGTGACTCGAGGCAAGCTGCGGTTCGCGATCAAGCGGCTGACCAAGATGTTCACGTTCGACAGCGACGACATGGACCCGGCACTCCGCAAGATGCACTACCGACGCGGCTCGATCCTGATTAAACACCTGGAGACCAAGAAGGCCAAGGGGCTGGCGACCGAGAAGGACATGAAGTTCTTCGAGATGGTCAAGAACCAGTTCGACGCCAACTTCATGGAGTCGCGCACCATCATCTCGCTCTCGGTCTTCCAGACCGGGTCCAACCCGATGAACGACCCGTTCGCAGTCATCCACATGCCCGTGGAGATCCAGCAGGGCTTCCGCCGCAAGCTCTTCGCCATCTTCTCCATCCAGCTGCTGGCCGTCGTGCTGCTCCTGCTGCTCTTCGACTTCACGCCAGGCATTGTCGACGCCTTCGACGCCGCTTTCCGCGAGTGGCACTACGTCTTCGCGACCTTCGTGGCCATGGTGCTCACGCTGCTATGGCTCTACTTCGTCAAGTACCGCTTCCCGCTCAACTTTGTCGTCTTGACGGTCTACACGGTGGCGCAGAGCCTCTTCTTCTCGGCCTTCGACTACCTCTTCGACACGCGCGCGAGCATCTTCATGTTCGCGTTTTTGCTAGTCGTCATGAGCATCACGACCGTCTTATGCACCGTCGTCACCAAGCGCTCGCTCGATGACGCGGCGCCGTCGACGCTCATCAGCTACCCGGTGGTGCTTCTTATCGGCTTCTTCTTAGCCTTCGTCGGGTCGCTCTTCGTCTACTTCTTCTACATGATGGAGGCCGTGTCGACGCTCCAGTACTCGGCCTGCCTGGCCGCCATGCTGCTGCTCATCATGTGGTTCGCCTACGACGCGTCCTGCATGAACGAGCGGCTGTCGCCCGACGAGTACATGCAGGGCATGGTCTTCTTCTACACCGACATGGTGCTCTTCCTGCTCTTCCTCAGCATCATCTTCGTCGCCTGCTTCGCGTGTGAAGGCGACTGCGCCTGCTACGGCACGGCAGACATCGTGCCGATCGGCCGCGGAGGGTTGGAAGATGACGAGACTGGCGGAGACCTGGGGAACCTGGACGAGGACCTTGGAGGCGGAGGGGGCGAAGCGCTGCAAGACGCCGGCGAGGACGACGGCGTTATGACTCGTTAGGAGTATTTACCGCCTTCCCTCTCGACGCGGATAACCCTCGCAAAGATGCATCGAAGCTATGTATGACATGGACGCCGTGTTGCGTGGTTCGTGTCCCTCTCCACCTACCAGCCAGCCAGCCAGCCAGCCACTTACATGAGCTTCATCTTGTGGACGCTGGCGAGCAGCATCTTGGAGAGCGCGACGGCGACGGCCGTGACTGCGGCGCCGGCCAGCAGCGAGATCCACCCGATCCACTTGCCCGGGTCCGGGAACGCGTAGCTGCCGACGTCCGAGTCCCACTTGGGCTCCGTCCAGATCGGCAGGCTGTCGTTCACCACGTCGTACAGCAGCGCCGTCGTAGTCCGCGCGAGGCCCGGAGGGCTGGCTTCGTGGAAGTACGCGCGCTGGTCGGCGCACACTCCCGGGTACACGCACTCCCTGCCGGCGCCACTCGAGTCGCCGCACGTCTGCGACTTGGCGCACGTGGTCGCCGTCTCGGCTTCCGAGGTCGGCAGCATGGCGGACGCCAGGAACGCGCGCGTGAAGACCTCGTAGGCGTTTGGGAAGAGGTGGACGCGGTCCGTGTCCTCGGCCCACGACTCGTTGTAGAGCGAGTGGTACGACGCGTCGGCCGTCTTGACGAGCATGGACCGGTCGCTGTCCAGCACGCCGGGGTACAGCGTCGAGGGAACCGAGTAGGAGGGCCAGGACGAGTCTGTCAGGCTCAGGTAGTCGATCATGGTGGCCACGATCGGCGTCGAGTACGCCTGCATCAGCTCGCAGTGCCAGTCCGACGAGAGGCACGCGAGCATGTCGGCCACGAGCGTCGCGTTCACCTGGATCTTGGCCATGTCGGCGGTCGAAGCGTTCGCCGCCGCCAGCGTGTACAGGCCCTCGGCCAGCACCTGCGCGGCCAGCGCGACGGCGGCGGCGTCCACGGCCTCCAGCACGTCGTGGCGGCTGTTGTACACGCCGCTGCCGCTGAACTCGTCGTCGTAGCCGGCCAGCACGGCGCCCACGAGCTCACGCCGGCCATACTCGTCGCCGTGGACGAACGAGGTCAGCGGCGTCGGAGGCAGCGCGTTGGCGACGGACCCCTGGGCCACGACGCCCGCCCCGGACGGCGCGTTAACCAGCGCGTCCAACAGCTCGGCCGAGTCGTTCGCGTGCGGGTTCAGGTGCACCGACAAGTTGCCCGACGCGGGCAGGATGCCGACCTGGTCCACGGCGATGGCGAACGAGATGTTGGCCAGCGACAGGTGGCTCGGGAACTCGACGTTGCTCAGCATCGGGTTCGTGCACAGGTTCTCGCCGAAGGGCGACTGCGAACCCGAGACGGGGAACGCGCAGGCGCCCGCCGGGTCGTCCGCGAACCGCTTCAGGTCCGCCAGCAGCTTGCGCGAGCCGGCGAAGCCGAACTTGTCGGCCTGGAAGGCGGCGAACACGAGCTTCTTGCCGAACACGCCGTCGTCCAGCGCGCGCAGCGCCTCCGCGGCCGCCAGCAGCGCGACGACGCCCGACGCGCCAGTGTTGGCGCCAGGCGCGAGCACGTGGGACAGCCCGTTGCTGTCCATGGAGGCCATGGCGAGCACCGTTTCTTCGGCGCTGGTGTCTCCACGTACGGCCCAAGAGCTCTGGCCGCCGATCGGGTCGCAGCGAGGGCTGCGCTGGTTGTAGATGTTGGTGAACTCGAGGCACTGCCGCGCCGTCATGGCCTCCGGACCCATGTAGTAGTTCATGAAGGCCGTGTACGTGGCGCCGGCGCTGCCCTCGAGGTTCTTGCGGGCCCGAGAAGCGAACTCCTCGCCTGCGGCTTCGTCCTTGAGCAGCACGACCGAGAACGGCAGCGACTGCGCGATGAGCCCGACGCCGTCGGGATTCCACTTGACGCCGGCGTCTGCGAACGGGTTGAGCGGTCCGTCCGGCGTGCCCTGGCCCTGCGGCGTCTGGCTGTCGAAGGAGACGTTGGCGTCGGCTTGAGGGTACACGAAGGCACCGGCGATGCGTCCGAGTCCGCCGGCCAGCGCGTCGTACTGCAGCAGCGCCTCGGGCATCACGAGCGTGTACTTCTTGTCGGCCTCCTGCTGATCCGCGGCACCCGCTATGAAGGCCGCGAGCACGTCCGCCGACACTACAGGGTACAACGCGGCCATATCGCTGGCGGAAAGGCTGCGGCAACCCACGTCTCCGCCTGAGTGGAACAGCCGCACGCACTCGCCGCCGCCGTCCGTCGACGCCGTCACCAGCTTCTCGGGAGCGCCAGCAGTCACGGCCGCCGCGTCTGCACGTGCCGCCAGGAGCAGCAGCGCGGCGCCAAGGAGCGCGCGCGTCGCCGCCTGCATCCGCATCGAGTCGGTCGGTCCTTTCTCGAGGTGCTGGCGTTGCTTTGTGAGGCGTCCTCAGGTGCGATCCACCGACTGACTTGGTTTCAGTATGGAAGTCGCGCGAACATCCAGTTCGGGCACGAAAAGAACAGAAACCGACGCAGTGTCGGCTAAACCGGTTGCAAAACCGGTTGCTTACCTGCTTGAAACCATCGCACCGGTATTCCGCATCCAAATCTGAGATTTACCCATTCTCTCAATAAAGTATTCAATCCCAACATTCACATCTTTCTTTCATCAACTCAATCTTCCTCTTTTACCTAGTCGGCAATACTCGGTACTCGTCAAGTCACCCAAAAGTGAGCTTAGAGCTCTCCACTCGCCAACATCCAAATATCAGCCGGAGACGATGGCCAACCTAATGCGGCGCATGAGCCAGATGGGGCGTCGCGGCAGCAACGCGAGCGCCGGCGACAGCTTACCGACGTCTCCGCAGTCCTCGGCGGCAGTGGGCAGCCCCTTGTCGCCTTCCTCCGCGCTCTCTGGCTTCCCGGAGGCGCCGGTGCCGCTCATCACATTCAGCGAGGGCGAAGATGTGCTCAAGGTGAACGAAGAAGCCGTGGCTTTACTGCGCCAGCTGCGCGGCAAGGTGGCCGTGGTGGCCGTCGCGGGGCTCTACCGCACGGGCAAGTCGTCCATGCTCAACTGGCTGCTGGGGCGACCCAGCGGCTTCCGCGTGGGGCCGACGATCGAGCGCTGCACGCGCGGCATCTGGCTCTGGGGCCGGCCGCAGACGCACCGCACGCGCGACGGCGAGGAGGTGAGCGTGCTCATGCTGGACACGGAGGGTATGGGCGGGCTGGAGGCGTCTCAGCAGTACGACGCGCGCATCTTCTCGCTCGCCACGCTGCTCTGCTCGCGGCTCATCTACAACTCGCAGGGCAGCGTGGACGAGAAGGCCATCGGCGGCCTCTCGTTCATCGCCAACCTCGCCAAGCACATCAAGGTCAGCGCGGCCTCAGGTGGTTCGCCAGACGCCGAGGCGTCGGACGACGAGCTCACGCAGTTCCACAACTTCTTCCCGAGCTTCCTCTGGGTCGTGCGCGACTTCACGCTCGAGCTCGTGGACGAGGACGGCGACCCGATCACGAGCTCCGACTACCTGGAGCTCGCGCTGGCCGACCAGCCGCGGACGCCGGCCAACATGGAGCGCAACCGCATCCGCGCCATGCTCAAGGACTTTTTCCGCGACCGCGACTGCGTGACGCTTGTGCGTCCAGTGCATGACGAGCAGCAGCTACAGCAAGTGGACAAGCTGGACATCAAGGAGCTCCGTCCCGAGTTCCAAGAGCAACTGGCGCGTCTCAAGGACATTGTGTATGGTGACAGCTTGGCGCCCAAGATGCTGCAGGGCAAGCCGCTGACCGGCAGCATGTTCGCCGGGCTGCTGCAGGCGTACGTGGACGCCATCAACAGCGGCGGCGTGCCCGTCATCACGTCGGCGTGGGACGGCGTGACTGCCAGCGAGTGCCGCAAGGCCATGACGGGCGCTCTGGACGAGTACAAGCAGTCGGTGGCTGCTCTGGACCTCCCGCTCGACTCGGAGGAGCTGCTGGCGGCTCTAGTAGCCAGCGAGGCGCGCGCGGTCCGTCACTATCGCAAGAGTGCCATCGGCGACATGGCCCCCAAGGTGGAGACGGAGCTGGTGCACAAGATGGCGGACGAGAAGACGCGCGTGCTGGCGGTCAACGACGAGCGGTCCAAGGAGATGTGCGAGCGCCTGCTGCAGGTGCTGTACGCCGAGACGATGCAGCCCAAGCTGACGTCCGGCGCGGGCGACGCCGGCGGCTTCGGGGACATGCAGCACTTCGCTCGCGAGTGGAACCGCTTCCGCGACGCGTACCTTGTCAAGGCTCGCGGTGGCGCCAAGCTCTCGTGCCTGCTGACGTTCTCGGAGGCCAAGTACGCCGAGGCGATGCGGATCCTGCTGAGCAGACAGGAGGAGGGGTACGAGAAGAAGATCCGGCTGCTGCAGGGCGACGTGTCCAAGGTCAAGGAGGAGCTGGGCAGCGTCGGCGGCCGCGAGCAGATCTATCGCGAGCAGATCGAGCAGATGCAGCAGCAGTCGTCGCAGATCCGCACCGAGAAGGCCAAGTTCGAGGCCGAGGCGCAGGCGCAGCGCGCGCGCATCGCGCTGCTGGAGCAGCAGCTGCACAGCGACGCGGCGACCAAGCAACACGTCGAGGTGGAGCGCGAGGCGGCGGACGCCAAGCTGTCGAGCGAGGCCAAGCGCCGCGCGGACGTGGACGACGAGCTGCGCCGCATGAAGGCCGAGTTTGACCGCGTCGTGCAGGAGAAGGAGCGCCAGGAGCTCGAGCTGAGTCTGCTCAACGAGGAGTGCCAGTCGCTGCGCAACGGCCGCACGTGCGGCTGCACCGTGTCGTGAGGCGGCGAGAGTGGAGGTGGTGACGCTCTTGAAGCGCTTCATGTGGTAGCTAGCGGTAGGTAAGCGAGGGTCGTGGCCTCCCCCCAGGAGAGAACACGCCAACGTGAGACCTGACGCTCGTCTCCTGGTCGTTATGGAGTGTTAGCAAGCGCTACAGCGGCTCCTCTTGGCCTGGGAGTGTGTCTAGCTGGATGATGGCGGTCGGCTGGGGGTCAGAGGCGACACGTACGGCTTGAGCTGCAGGCAAAACGACGGGTTGTGAGGCTCCCTGGACGTACACACGAGGTCGAATAGAGAGGTACGAGGGACGCACCTTGAAGCCCGAGAGGTCGGGCACCTCGAGCGTGAGCAGCTTGTCCTTGTCGACGATGTAGCGGCCGCGCTTGCCGTGCACGCCCTCGTTGCGGCAGCCGTTGCCCTTGTAAAAGCGGCGGTTGGCGCGCTTGGAGGTCAGCGGGCGCAGCGAGTGCGAGCGGCCGAACTTGCTGGCGCGCGCCAGGCCCGTCACGAGTCCGTCCAGCAGGCCCATGGCGTCGTGAAGGAAGCTCTTCTTGGTCACTTGGCGTCCTGCTCGCTGCTTGCTCTGTGGGCGGCGCGTGTGTGGTGGCGGTGAAGAGGGAATTGCCGAATTTCAGCCAATACAAGTGCGTGCGAAGGCTTCAAGGCAATTTCATTGGTGTAAATGAACGATATTTGTTTCGAGAGGTGAAAGTCACTTGAAGAATGTAAGCTACGCCGGAGACGACGTATGTCGGTGTCCAGGTATCCGAAGTGTATCCATCTCCAGAGCAATGACCCAAGTAGCACCAAGTCGAGACCGAGTCAGGTCGATTTCGTCAGCACCCATGGATGAGAGCCACCCGATCTACGCGCTGCTCAACTACCACTTATTCGCCAACATGGCGCTCGAGGGCCGCGGCGGCACCGTCCTCTTCGTTCGAGGGTCCGTCCCCTTGCGACCAGTCCATGGCGTTGGGCGGCGGCTGGTCCAAGCGCTTCATTGTGGCCGAGTTCGAGCGCCGCGCATGTGCGACGACCAGCTCATTGCTGCGGTCGATTTGTTGGCATCATCGCGATGGCGGACTCACCGCATCATCTGAGGCTGATGACGCCCCGCACCGACGGAACTGAGCCACGCACAATTGTGTACACACTCACCAGGGCATATCTTGGACCCCTTCAAGCGGTGCTCACCACCCATCGTGCGATGCTGCCACCGTCACAAGTCGTGAGTCACGACGCGTCGGCGGTTAGCAAGCGACGGCTGCGCAGTCATCAGGCTGCTGGTCCGCACAGCCGACGGCGGGAGGCTGGCTCCCATCTCGTCTGCTGTCGGCGCCTCGGATGCTGCTGCTTCAGAACGCGCGTCGCATGGTAAGCTTCACCCATCAAGTGCTCGCCAAGCGGTGCCATCATCGCACCAGCATGTCAAATGCGTCGAGTCGTAATCCGATCCGGATGGCTTCACTTTCCGCTAATTCATTAAATACAGCAGAACAACCTATGCTAAAGGTGATTCAGCTCAATTACCCATCATATTAAACACGCTTTCCGGGTAAATATCATATTTGGGAGGCAATCTCCTCGGATTGGTTAGGAGCTCCCAAGCGGCACACGCGGCCCAAGTGCCGACCCACTTGCCGACTCGCTCCCCCCCTCCACGCCCTCCACGGCACCTCAAGACCCTCCAACACCCGCTCGCGATGTGGGCCCGACGCCTGCAGCCTGGCGCCTCGGCGCGCGGGCTTCAGCTCGGCAGCAGCGGCATCTCACTTCAAGTTGAAGGTCGCGCGTTCTCGCTGCTCTCGTCACTCCGCGCGGCCCGTGAAGACGCAGGCGCAGCGGCAGCAGCGACGGCCACAACGACATTGGCGACTAGCGAAGAGCAGCGCGAGGACCACGTGCGCCGCAACCACCAGCTCGTGATTGTGGGCACGGGCTGGGCAGGCTACCAGATGTTCACGCAGTGCAACAAGCACCTCGTGGACATTGAGGAAACAGTCGGCCGGCCTGTGGACATCGTCGTCGTCTCCAAACGCAACGTACATGCTCACTACCAGCTCGCGTGGTCTGTGCTTCACTGCTGACGGTCTCTGTATGCGCAGCACTTCCTGTACACGCCGCTGCTGGCGAGCACGACAGTCGGGACGCTCGAGTTCCGGTCCATCATCGAGCCGCTGCGGGACAGCATGTTCCGCCACGAGGACAACTTTCACCTGGCGAGCGTGACGAGTATTGACCCAGAGAAGAAGCAGCTGCGCGTGGCGTCGGCCGTGCGCGTCTCGAGCGACAACCCGCGCAGCTACGACGTCAAGTACGACACTTTGGTGCTGGCGTGCGGCTCCCGACCGCTGACGTTCGGGCTGCCGGGCGTCGAGGAGCACGCGTTCTTCCTCAAGGAGATCGTGCACGCGCAGCAGATCCGCAACCGCATCCTCGAGAACTTTGAAGCGGCGACGCAACCTGGAGTGACGGCTGAGGAGAAGCAGCGGCTGCTGCACTTTGTCGTGGTCGGTGGTGGGCCAACGGGTATCGAGTTCTGCGCCGAGCTGTACGACCTGGCGCAGCAGGATTTGGTCCACAAGTACCCACAGACGTCCAAGTACCTGACGGTGACGCTGCTCGACTCTGCCGAGATCCTCAGCGGCTTCGACGCGCACCTGCGGGTCGTGGCGCTGCGCAAGATCCAGTCGCGCAGCAACATGCAGATCGTCAAGCAGAACTGCGTCGAGGTGACGGCGGACGGCGTCGTGCTTAAAGGCGGTGAGAAGCTGCCGGCTGGGTTGGTCGTCTGGACTGCCGGTGTCGGGCCGAATGACCTCACCAAGTCGCTCACTGTGTTCGACAAGAGCGCGCGCGGCAACATCCTCACGAACCAGTACTGCCAGGTGCTTGGGACTCCAGAGACCGAGCCCGTGGCGCCGTTCGGCATGCCGCGCAAGTCGAACGTCTTCTCCATCGGCGACTGCGCCGAGATC
>JAADXY010000276.1:0-30487 GCA_023338065.1 Phytopythium montanum
CGCCGACCGGTCTTCGGCACCGGCGCCTCGATCACTGGCAGCTCCGGCTTTGCTTGGTGGCGGCGGCGGTAGCGCGAGAAGAGCGCGCCGGCGACGACCAGCAGCAAGATGAACAGGCAGATGCCGAGGATGATGAACGTGGTGGCCCCCATGGTTTGTTTGCTGGCGCGGAGGCGGAGGCCAGGCTCTTGCGGTGGTCGCTCGCTGGTCGCTTGCTGCTTTGAGGCGGGTCTTGGAATGGCGTCAGCGACGGCGATGAAGACGCAGCACCGTACCAGCAGTAGGCGTGGTCACCGCTGACAGTGTGTGCCCCGCTCTTGAGGTGGGCGAGCAAGAGCACAAGACTGAGTGATTTGGTGTGTACCCATAACGCCTGGCCATGGTGGCTTGTCTGAATCCCGACAACTCAGAACTGCTGAAAGTGATACTTTGGTGTTGCGCACGAGTCGGTTTCTTGTGTTTGTATCTGAAAAAGCCTGGCAGAATCAATAGCCACACGACTGTAAGCGTTGCACACGACGCATCACTTGGGTAGTCGAGCAGCAACCTCAAAAATGAGCTGGTTGAGGTCCACAAGTCATGGGTACAGCCATGCAAGGAAGGAAGGTCAATCGACTTCAGTACCGATTGACTTGGCAATGCTTGTTGCTGCTTTCTCACTTGCAACAGCCGCGTACGTGGAGCCTCTGGCGGCGATGCGAACTCCTGGATCCAGTGATGGATCAAGGCGAAATCCAGGTGAAAGCGCTTGGCAGGGGCAGTGACGCTCATTGATTCGTTTGATGAACTTGTTGCGTCCGCCCTCTATTCGCTGCAGACCGCAACTCGTACAGTTGATACTCTAGCACCCACGAGCGGAAGTGTTATTAATCTCTCACTCCAATCACCTACCACGGGTGTCGGAGCCGACAGCGAGGGTATCTCCACCTTCTGCGGCGCTGCGAGCCCGGGAATACGTGCAAACTCACAAAGCGAACTCGCCTCCATCCCTGTTGCTGGCAATTAAAGCGCACCAAGGACGCAAGCGAAGCGGGGCGATTTTGGCGTCGGTTCGCGTTGATTGTCAAGTTGAAGTCATGTCACTATTCCAAATACCTCGCTTCTATAACTAAAGACGTGGGGTCGACAGCGACGCTAACCGCATTGGAGGCCAAGCAGCGGCTACAGACAGCAGACATGGGCGTCCAGTGGGGTCGGCGCGCGCTCACGGGGCTCGTGGGCATCCCCACGGCGCTGCGGCTGCTGGCGTCTCCGCGCGGCATGCTGCTGCTGGCCACCGCGCTCTGCTGCCTCTGCCTGGTCGAGTTCTCTGGCGCCATCGCGCCGCGGATCGTCGCGGCAACTCGCCAGGACGGCGACAAGCTCAAGCAGGACGACGCCCGTGGCTCATTGGCCCACCGCGGGCTGCTCGTAGCGGCTGGAGCGGCGGCGTGTGTGGCTGCGGGGAGCGGACAGCGAGGAGCGAGCGGTATACGGCGCTGGCTGCTGTTGAACGGGGAAGATGCGTGGCGCTAGGCTGACAGGGAGTGCATGTCCAGACCTGGCCATGTTCGCCGCCTTGCTGGTGCTCACGTGCTTCCACCTCGCGCGCGCGGCATGGACGCCAAGCCACCGCGGTACGTCGCTCTCTCTCTCTCTCTCTCTCTGCCAGTTCGTCAGACTGTGCATCTCTAATATCAAAGTCCTACCACGGCAGAGATCCTGCTGGCGCTGCTCCTCGACATGTTCGCGCTCTCCTTCATCGTCAACGGGTTCGTGCACGCCATCTTGCTGCGGTCTGCCAGCGACAGGTTCGGCCTGGGTCTCCAGATCCTCGGGCTCTGCTGCTCGTGGGTCTGCGACACTGGCGCGCTCGTCATGGGCTCCGCTTTGGGCCGCGCCAAGCTCGCGCCGACCATCAGTCCGGGCAAGACGGTGGTCGGCGCGGCGGCGGGCGTCGTCTCGAGCGTCGTCACGGTACTCGTGCTGTTCGCACTACCGCGCCACGTGACGGCTCTGCGCTTCTTCCTCCCGCCGCTGGACGTCGTGCCGCTCAGCGCGCAGCTGGCGCTGGGCCTCGTGCTCGGCGCGCTCTGCATCCTCGGGGACCTGCTTGAGTCGTTCGTCAAGCGGCTCGCGGGCGTCAAGGACTCGGGCGCCTTCTTCCCGGGCCACGGCGGCTGCCTCGACCGCATGGACAGCTTCCTCTTCGTCGCGCCGTGCCTGCACTACTACGCGCGGTATCTCTGGTGAATGAATGCAAGCGACACGGTGCCGCCTAGTATGTAGAGTTACGTCTCGATGAAACCTCACAGTGTGGCGTCGACGGCTTCCTCGACGATCTTGTCGACCGCCAGGTCCTTCTTGCGGCTCTTGCCCGCCTTCCTGACCTCCGTGTCGCCGCCCGAGGCGCTGTGAGAGGTCTCAGCCAGCCGCGCGACCTGCGCAGGGTCGTTGATGTCCATCTCCTCGCCGTCCGCCACCCGCCGCGGCTTGGCGTTGCGCTTGAGGAACTTGCGCCGGTCCTGGAGCGACCCGCCGAACTTCATCGAGTACTGGCGCATGCGGTCGCTGCTCAGCCTTGATCGTTAGAGCGGCGCCACCATACAGAAACGAAGAGGGAGAGACGTACGTGACGATGGAGGCGTCCTCGGGGCGGAGCACGAACTGCGTCTGGCGCGAGGCCATGCTCATCTCGGTCACGCGGCCGTCCCCGCGGCCGTGCAGCGCGTCCAGCTTGGCCGCCGACTGCGCCTGCAGCCGCGCGATGTCGTCGTACACGCTGCGCTCCTGGCGCTTCGAGTACCAGTAGTACACGGCCAGCGCCAGCAGGAACGACAGCGACACGTTGGCGCCGAACGCAGTCTGTAGAGCGGCGAGACACGGGCGTTAGACGGCGTTGGACGGCGCTAAAAGGAGCGTTAGCTAGCGGACGACGCGCCGCGCACCTTGACGAGTCCGCGCGCCACGACGCCGAACACGAACAGCAGCAGCAGGTACTGGTTCTTGAGCCCCATGGCGTCCGCCCACCGCCTCGGAAGATGTGGCGCTGTGCTTGGGAATGGGATTCGGAGGCAGCGCCGGGAATCACTTGCGCCTTGTATGCCTGGCTCGATTCGCCCCATCGAGCAAATGTGAACCGAATACTACGAGTGTAGCCGTAGAGATTATCATTATTTTGACTATAGGAGCTCTAATTATGCTTCTCATCGAATGTAGCCCTCTTGACTTGATAAATTACATTAATTGACCACACTTGATCTTGAAGCGCCACGTCACTTGACCGCATTGCAGTGACTCCACCCGCCTTGCCGACACTTTCTCAGTGCTCAACGATGATGACAACGAACTCAAAGCACCACATGTATGCTTCAGCAAGACCTGGTGAGTGCATTGGCGGTGTTAAAGCAGTCGGACGGCATGAAGAGTGAGCAACACACCAGTGAGAATGACACCCAAGAGCCGAGCCACCCACCAAGGCCATGGGACTTGTGCGCTACCTCTACAGTCAATGAAGGCGCGGCAAGAGGAAACGAACGACTTGGATCGATTCATAAAATAACCACGCACCCGAATGCACGTACATACACAGCGAGGCAGCAAGCAAGCGAGAAAGCGAAATATCCAAGAGGCGGCTCTGCGGTCGAGTCGCGACAGTCCGTGGTAGGTTGGCGGAGTCCAATGGTCCTCCGGTAGTGCCCGCCGCTAATATACTGGGCCCGACAGGAGGCAGGCGACCGACCAGCGGGCCGGCCACCTCGTGTCGTCGTCTATCGCCGGCCAGCCAGCTACCGCCACTCACGGCTCGTCGTAGCCCAGGAACTCCCAGACGAGGTGCATGACGTTCTCGTCCAGCGGCTGGCCGAGCGAGTAGCGCTCGAAGACGCGCAGCACGGCGAGACGCTCGAAGAGGAAGTTCTCGTGCCACGTGGCAGCGTCGCCCGTGAACTCGAGATCGCCGAGCTCGGGCGGGAACTCGTTGCCGTACTCGATGGCCAGGTGCTGCAGGTGGCGGTTGTACTGCAGCGCCTCGAGCAGCGCGCGCGTGCCGATGGCGTCAATGTCGTTGAAGAGCAGGCTGAGGTCGGCGAGGGAGGCGCCGGCGGGCGTCTGGCTGTCGCTGATGAGCAGCATGGCGAGGTCGAAGGCGCCGCGGAAGCCGAGCTGGTTCGAGTCGAGGTTGAGCGTGCGGATGCGGCAGCGGCCGCGCTTGTAGGCCTCGACGATGGGCGAGATGTTGGTGAGCTGGCACTCGGACAGGTTGAGCGAGGATAAATACGGCGAGAAATAGATAATGCGGTGCAGGATCTCGGTCGCCGGGATGCCGAACTGGTCCGGGCTGCCGATGCGGTTCTCGCTCAGGTTGATCTCCTCCAGGCGCTCGCTGATGCCCGTCATCTGGAAGAGCAGCGTGATGAGCGGCACGACCATGCCCTCGGCGTCGTGCGCCTCGATCATGTTCCAGAAGGCGACCGAGCGCATGAGCGGCGCCGGCGAGCAGATGCGCGGCGACATGCTGATCTCCGTCATCTCTATGGCGCTCTGGCGCGGCAGCCAGCCGAGCCCGAAGCCCGGGATGACGACGCAGAGCCACTTGCGCAGGATGCAGAAGACCTCGAGCAGCTCCTTCTCGGCCAGCAGGTCCGTGAACACCTCGCTCTGCGCCAGCTTGGACGTGGGCAGCGGCCTCACCGTCGTGCCCTTCTTGACGAGCGCGAACACGCGGCGGTGCGGGATGCCCTTGAGCAGCGCGCGCTTGACGTCCTCGCGCAGGATCTTGTCGCGGCTGCTCTTGCTGTAGCGCTGCAGCGCCGCCGCGTACTCGGGGATGAGCAGCACGAGCGCCGGGTGGCCGCCCGACATCATGCCCTCGATCGCGCGGATGTCCTTCATGCGCAGCATGTTGCGCGACAGGTCCAGGTCCGTGATGCGCGCGTTCGAATTGGGGTGGAAGAGCCCGAACATGAGCCAGCCCCAGCACAGGTGCAGGTCCTCCTCGCGCACCTTCTGCGGGTCCATGAGCTCCTGCAGGTCGAGCTTCGAGACCGTGTTCGAGTAGTGCAGCGCCGAGCCGATGCTGCCGAAAAACGTGTTGTCCATGGGGCACTCGCGGATGGCGATCTCGCGCATCAGGTGCCGCTTGTCCTCGGGCAGCTCGGCCGCCATCGAGTTGTACTTGATGAGCGGGTGCACGGCGAACACGGCCGTGCAGAAGCGCCGGAAGGCCACGCGGTGGCGCCGCACGAAGCCCGCGTCCAGCGTGTCGACCAGCGTGATCTGCCGGATGTGACTCAGCCGGTCGCGGATGAGCCGCGTGATCGAGTTGAGCTGCACCTCGTTCATGAGGAAGTGGCGCAGCGTCAGGAACTCGATCACCTTGCCCACCTGCGTGCCCTGGAACACGTAGCGCCGCACCTCCTGCTCGTGCACCGTGCGCAGCAGGTGCTTGAGGTCCAAAAAGTCGTGCGCCAGCTCGAAGCTCAGCCCGTGGTGCTCGCCGCGGTGGTACGCGCAGCGCTGCAGGTACTCGTCGTCGCACGCGCAGAAGGGCAGCGGCTCGGGCTCCGACTCGGTCTCCGAGAACGTCCCGGCAGAGTCGTGGTGGTACTTGCGCGTCCCGTGCTGCGGCTGCATCTGCTGCTGGGCCTGCATCTGCTGCACCTGTTGCATCTGCTCCTTGCCCGAGCGCGCCGGGTCCTCGCCGGCGTACAGCGCGGCGACGGAGGCGCCTCCGGCCATGCTCTGCTGCTGCTGTTGCTGCGCCTTGCGGTCGCGGTCGAGCGCGCGGCGCTGGTCCTGCTGCCGGTGGTCGCGGAGAGGGCGGGGCGGGCGCGCGAGCGGCGGCGTGTCGCTCATGCACCGGCGGCGTCTGAGCGGCGGCAAATTCCCGAGAATGGACTGGCCAGCCAACGGAAGGAGGCTTGCCTGATGGGAGGAACCTTCGGGCGGTATCAATTGGATTGTATGGGCGGATTTGTATGGGCGGAAACAGCAGGCGGTGCGCGTTCTTTGTGGTTGACGGAAAAGAGGTGCACGGAGCGCTACAAACGTGCGCGCCAAAAGGTACCGCATTTCGCAAAACGAAGGAGAGAAAAGAGCAGGTAATGCATACACTCTTTCAATGCGGACCTTGTTTTGAGAAATCGAAACGCTCCATGCTGTGAGATCGAGCCTGTAATAGTTTATTCTGAAAAGACCATTAATAATCACATTTCCACAACTTTTTACTGTATTATTTATTATTCCAGGTCAGTTGACCGTACTTGTGATCGGAACACAACAAAAGATATAACAAACTCCAAATTTATCCGGGCTATTTCAAAACATTCGCGAATCCGCATAAATCTATACATGGCTATTTTTGTAAATGTTTTTGACATTTTTGTCCGGATATCGCTATACATGGTTAGTTTTGTATTTATTTACCACCTTGCATTCACCCATCATTTCCGACGATTTGGCGACATAGACTCGCGGGGGTGACGCATGCGTATCTTTGGGAACAAGTCGCTCGTGATGACGGACCGACTCGGCTGGAGACTGAAGTCGGCCGGTGCACTTCAACGGATCCCTTGGCAGTTAGTTCCCTTGGCACCGGAGCAAGGACTCCAAGGTGCGCTGGTGTCGTGGAGGCGGTGTCGGTGTCGGTGCCCGTGTTTCGACTGGTCGCTTGATCGCCCGATCGCTGGAGCAGTCCCACTGCCCGCGGGCAAAGAGTCATCGCTTCAGACTGCAGCGCAGCCAGTCTATCAGGCGATCCTCGCGAGTGTGGTTTACGCCCCTGCGGTTGGGCTGCGCTTGCCCGGTGGTCTGGCCGACTCGACGCGCGACGAGGCTCTGCGGTGTCTGCAATCTAAAGCGCAGGCAGGCCGAGAGGCCGAGAGGCCGAGATCCTTGCTCGTCGTGTTGCAGTTGCTTGGACGGCCGACGCTTCTGTTCATTGCACCGAAACGAATGTTGGTGGGCTGCAAGTCGTTTCAGGAGCTGCATTGACTGTTCAGTAGCGTCAAGCTTGAGTTGGCGTCTCGGAGATGCTGATGGTCAGCCCACCCGCGGAACGCGTTGAAGTAGAGTCACCAACAAATACAGGACAGTACGCTCAAGGGCCGCTGTTATCAGTTCAGGGTAGAGAAGCGCTGGAATTGTATCGGTTTTGACAGGGATTATATATCGTAGCAAGTTTTGTCTAGGGTTTCCAATGTTCTGTGGTATTTTGTGCGATCTGGTATTCAAGGGTATTGATTATAAATGCTAACCGTCTATGCATTTGCTTTTTCACGCTGATTTGTGAGAAAAACACTGGAGAGCGCGACTGGCGACGACGGCACCAACCATTCAAGCTTGATGCATTTAAAGCCCGCGAGCGCTCTGTTGGTGGTGGTGTGCTGCGGCGGATGACCACGACTGCCAGACGTCACTCTTCCACTCCACATCATTCTCCCACGTTTCCGTCGGCGCGCACAACTTCAACATCGAGAATCGAAAGCAGCATCTAACCACTGAATTAGCGGCATTAAACGGAGTAAAACCTCGTGCGCCACGTCGTGTCCCCCCAAATCACTTGATTTCAGTAACAAAGTGGACATCACTTCCGTCTACCCAGGTTGTTTCCAGCACCACCATCTTGTATCAGTATCTTGTCCGACGAACAGCATAGCACGCAAGCAAGCCGCTTCCAAATCTTTAGCGCGGCGCGCCGCTCTGGAGTATCCGCGCCGCTCCGTCGTCTTCAGCACGCCCGCACTCTCCGCTTGCCCAGGCAGCGCACGCCGTCCGCCGACGACTCCTTCGACGCGCCAGATCCGCACAGGTGCGTCCCGCCGCTGACCGCTGACCGCTGATCGCTCTCGCATCGCTCGCTGACTCGCGGTTTGTATGCTCCCGCCGCTTTTTTCGCCCCGTTCTTCAAGTTGCGGGCGCCGCATCGTCGCCGCCGCCTTCCTGCCTTCCTCGCCGGGCTTAGTTGTCGTTTCGACCCTCTGAGGCCGAGAAGGACCCATCGTCCCGCGTCTCCGCTCCCTGCCCGCCTGCCCCGCGCCTCTCCGCCCGCGTCTCCGCCTCCGTCCGCGTCCGCCGCCCGCCCCTCGTCGACCGGCTCCGCCCGCGACCCGCGCCGCTCCGTCGTCGCCCCGGCCCGCCGCGTCTCGCAGCTGCCGACCTGTCCGCCCGCGCGCGCTGAAGGGTGAGGAAGGTGCTCCGCGCCCTCTTCTCCTTCTCCGCAAGCGGCTGGCCAGCGACCGCAGTTTCGGGTCGTCAGTGGTCGAGCGCCGCGACCGACTGCGCGTTTTGCGGCGAGGACCCGAGCGCCACCAGGAGCGAGAGTCGAGCGCCGACCGCGTCGGGAGGAAGAAGCGCCAGGAGCCCGCGCATCGGCCGTCGGTGAGTGTCCGCGGCGCGCCTGGGGCCGCCCATCGCCCGTCGTCGATCCCGGAGAGAGAGCCCGTCTCTCGCCCGAGGAGAAGCGCGCAGCCCGAGCAGCACCATCGGCCAGGCGTTCTTCTGTCTGCAGTGCCTGCCGGCGCAGCCGCCGCACGCGTGGGACCGCCCTCGCCGCCGTCCGCCGCCGCTCGAGATCATCGAGCTGACCGTCGATCCTACAGATCCGTCACGCGCCATGCCTTCCTCAGAAGTGGACGCCATGGAGCTCAAGCGCCAAGCGCTAGCCGCCTCCGGCCCAAGAGACCCTCACCCATCGTCGGCCTCAGGCTCGGCATCGGGCCTTGCAGCCCTATCGCGCACCGTCGAGCCGCTCGTGCGCCGCGACCTGCTGCCGCCCAAGGCGCCGGCCGACGCCGCCAACCTCACGGTGCAGTCGCTGCCGTACGTCAAGTACCGCGAGAGCGTCAGCGCCGTCTTCAGCTTCGACGCTGGCGCCTCAGCTCGCCGCGCACCCACCGTGCCGAACGACCCGACCCGCGCGACCGCCATCGACAAGTCCGCCAACCTGCCGGCGTCCTACTCGGTGCCGTCCATCACCATGATCTCCAACACGCCGCGCGGCCGCCCCGCGGTGGACGTCATCGCCACGTACATGAACACGACGGACCGGCGCACGGTCAAGTCGGAGCTCATGCGCGCACACGCGCACTTCGCGTCGCCCCGCGGGGCCCCCGCGTCGCGCATCCGGTCGTCGTCCATGATGAGCAAGGACGGCAGCGCCGAGTGGGGCTGGTTCGCCGACATCGACTCTAGCAGCGAGAGCTGGGGCGGCGACGGGTCGATCCACTCGCTGCGCCGCCGCCTGAGCGCCGACCTCGGGCTCATCGACGTCGGCAACGCGCTGCACGTGCTGGGCGACGAGCAGACCAACACGCGGCTCACGGCGGCGCACAAGACGTTCACGGTGGCGACCGAGGACGGCAACAGCCGCGTCGTGTCGTCGACCGTGTCGATCCCCAAGTTCCGCATCGTGCAGTCGCGCTCGGGCTCGGACCGCCACGCGCAGTACCTGATCACGCTGCAGCTGGGCAAGGACCTGTACGCCGACTGGCGGCGGTACTCGGAATTCGGCGAGCTGGCCAAGAAGCTGCCGCCCGACGGCTTCCCGCGCTCGCAGGAGGCCTGGGTGGGCATCGACACGCGCTGGTTCAACCGGCTCGAGCCGTCCTACCTGCACCAGAAGTGCATCACGCTCGAGAACTTTGTGCGCGAGCTCATGTACGAGTCAAACGAGCCGGCGCTGCTCATCGACTTTCTGGGCGGCTACCAGGGCAAGGTGAACGCGCGGCCGAACGACCCCGTGGCCTTCCGCCCGGCCGCGCAGCTGCCCAAGGAGCTGCGCCCGCCGCAGCCGCAGCACGAGCGCGAGCTGTTCGAGAAGTTGTGGGCCGAGAACTTCAAGCGCTCGCACGTCGACTACGGCAGCGACGAGGAGGCCGAGAAGGCGTGAAACGGGGGCAGGGGAACTGATTTGATTGCTGGTAGGTAAGTAAGTATTTTGCATGTGACTGGGGTGAGGTGAACGGACAAGAGCGCGCGGATGCGAACCCGCCGCTCTGGAGGAAAGCGCACAGCATTTTGCGACCGAGTTGCCCCATTGAATGCCTCTCATCGCCTCTTGCTACGGTCAGAGTGCCTTGTTGGCAGCCGCAGCCCCGCACAGCTGGTGCTGGTACACGATCAGGTCGGGGATGTGCGAGATGTCCCGGATGTGCAGCGCCTGCGCGATGGCCGAGCGCGCGATGGCCGGGAAGACTCGGCCGGACGCCTGGGCAGGCAGCGCAAGTGGTGAGTGAGAGCATAGCCTCGTAACACTGTGCACTAGGGCGACGACTCACCGCGGTGACGGCGGCGTGCCAGACCAAGCCAGTGACGACTCCGACGGCCGCACCAGCAACGACCTGGTCGACCGAGTGGTAGCCGAGCCGCACGCGCGAGTAGCTCACTATGACCGCTAGCGCCGCGGCTCCGGCGATGGTTAGCTGCTTCTCGAGCTGCCGCTGTATGCTCATGCGCCGCAGCGTGTAGGCGGCGACGTAGGTGGCGAAGAAGGAGACGAACTGCGCGTGCGCCGAGGGCATGCCGTTGCCGCCGATGTGCGCGCCGTCGGGTCTCTGCTGGCGGAAGGAGCGCTTGAGCGCCTGGTTGAACGCCTCGTTCAGCAGCTGCCAGTGTAGGAAAGAGGTGAGGCGGCGGGATCAAAGCGGGTCTGGCGATAAGGGGACTCGTTACCTGGCCGACGAGCAGCGCGACCGAGTCCAGGTCGCGCTGGAACACGACCAGCGTCGCGTACATGACCATGATGAACCTGCCGCGGCAAAAGGCGTCAGGACGTGGGCGATTGGCTTCGCACGGACAGCGACGTACACTGGGGAGAGCGTGAAGAGCGCGAGCACGGCGCCCAGCGGGTCTGCCGGGTCGTACACCACCCACGTGAGCTCAAAGTCCTTCGTGGCCACGGGCATGGCCGTCGCCGTCGTCGTCGTCGTCGTCGCCGCCATGCTGCCGGATCGATTGTCTGCGGCCTGCACGCATTTGAGGCACCTGCTAAGTTTCGGTGCGCACTTAACAGCATCGTCAGACGACGGCTGACACCTGTCACAGATCCTTGCGAGCAGCCAAGATAATACCATGGGTGTGAGTTGTTGGTGGCTTGCCTTGCTGGATGCTGGAGCTGTTGACGAGCAGCGCGTGCTCGGAGCGTTGGATGTTGAAGAGTGATTCAGCTGGAGTGCAGCATGCATGCAGCGTCCTTCCCCGACAACTCCATCGGGACGCTCCTTAACCGAGAGGATCTGGCACCATCTTGAGTCGCCTACAATCAAGTTGAGAACCAAGCACACTGTCCGGTCGAGTCTGCGCCAATCCAATGCTTGTGCGTCTAGCTCGGCTCATCGCTGGCTGTCTCCATCCGATCCACTCGCATGGCCTCGAACGATTGAGTACCAGCATCAATGCCCTTAGGTGCGCGCGAACCTAAGAGCGTAGGCCTTTCGGCAACAGGACAGCATGCCATTCATTCATGGACCCATGACGGAGACGCACGCGACGCGGCTCGAGAGCCTCTTCCTGCTGCTCGCAGGTCGGTAGCGGCTCGGTGTTCACGTGCCATTGCCGCTCTAGTCGACCGACTGACCGACTCACCGGCGTGTGGCGCGGCCAGAGGGCAGCAGCGCGCAGGTCCGCCTGAACGCGGCCGAGCGCCTCGGTGAGGCGGCGACCGCGTCTCAAACGTCCTGCCGCTCCGTCCTGCAGCGGGTACAGCCCTCCTCGCAGCGCTAGGTGGCAGTCCTTGTCGCCTCAGTCGCTCACACTCAGCTCTGCAGCTGCGGCCGCTGGTCGCGCACCAGGACTGGGACGTCCGCGTCGCCTCGGCCGGATGCCTGGCGGCCATCGCGCGGTCCGTGCGACACGAGGGCGTCGCCAACGCGTTCGCCGCCGCTTCGTGTACGTCCAGTGCACTGCCAACTGCGGTGTGTCTAGCTGTGAACTTAACGCGTGTGATGACTGGGCAGTTGGCGACGGAGACGGCGCGGATGCAGCGCTGGACCTCGCGGCCGTGGACGTGCGCAGGGTCGTGACGCAAGGCGCGCCGCTCCTTCGCAGCGGCGGCCAGGTGCGTCACGTACTTAAGACTGTCTAGTAGCTGAGCGGAGGCTAACGCGGGGCGTGTGGACTGGCAGGAGTACAAGTACGCGACCGACTTGACCGGCCAGGAGCGGCACGTCCACGCGCTCCGGCAGCGGCGACTGCTGCTGCAGCGCATCTCCGGGGCGACCGAGGCGATATGGGAGACGCGGGAGGACTTGCTGGCGCGGAGAATGCTGCCCAGGCTAAACCAGGACCGTACGTACTGAGCATGGCGCCACGTGGCGGGTCCTTAAGGCTCGAGCTCACGGACTCGTAATGGCTCGCACCGCTCCAGATGCGCGGGACATTGTGGACGACATTGAACGGAGCGAGGACGCGCTGGACGCGACCGGATCAGATGAGTCAGCTGTGCAGGCTCAGAAGCCAGGGGCTGGGGAGATGCTGGCGCTCGCGAAGAGGAAGCGTCCGCGGTCGACTGCGGACGCCCAGGCGGTCGCCAAGCGCGGCAAGGTCGGGATGGAGGACAACGCGGACAAAGACGCGAAGGCTGAGGCGACAACCGACTCTGAGGAAGACGCAAGCGTGCTGGAGCTGATCGCGAGACTGCTCGCCGACCTGCTGGAGAGCATGTTCGACTCCAAGTGGGAGACTCGGCACGGGTCCCTGCTGGCGATCCGGCAGATTCTGACCGCGTCGCACTTCTCCGCGTCCGTACAAGCCACTGGCAAAGGAGTGGACGTGTACAGCTCTTCTGCCAGTTCATATACAACGGGGGCGATCAGGAAGTGGCTGGAGGAGAGCCTCGTCCGCTGCGTGTGCGTGCTCGCGCTCGACCAGTTCGTCGACTACTCGGCAGACGCCTCGGTAGCGCCGGTGCGGGAGCTGGCCGCCCAGGTCGCCGGCGTCCTGCTCGGCTGTCTGCACAGCTTCGGCAGCCTCGTGGAGGTGCTGCACGTCTTCCGCACGCTCTTCGACGGGCTGACGTGGCACGCGCACCACGGTGGGCTGCTCGGGCTCAGGTTCCTGGTGAGAGCGCACTCGAGTCACGCGAGTGCCTTCGTCCCTCTCATCTTGGACGCCGTTGTCGGGGCCATGGCGACGCTGAAGACGGAGGAAGACGTGCTGGTACTAGCGGCTGGGATGCTGGAGGACTTTGCTCCGCACATGGATCAAGTGGACGCGGACAAGACCAAGGCGGCTGGACGACTGCTGTGGCGCCTGCTCGTTCAGGAGCGAGACCGTGGGTTTGTAAGGGCAGGCGTCATCCGAGCGCTCTCCTCCTGGCACCGGTCGCCAGTGACCAAGTCGGTCTTGCTGGGTGATGAGAGCGTGGCGTCGACAGCATGGAGCGACCTGCTGCACGCGATCGGGATGCTGCACCATCATTCCGACGCGGTGCGGAGCTCCACTGCGCGGTGTGTGGCGGCGATCGCGAGCACCGAGAGCGAGTTTAACAGACCGGCGTTCCCGGTCTTCTGCCGCCGCTTCTTGCCGCATCTACTGCTTCAGCTCGTGTTGGAGACCAAGGAGACGGTGGCGCAGGATCTCTTGAGCGCGTGGAAGAGCGTGGTGAGCCTCGGCGCAGGGTCGAAGGCGCTGGAACCGATCGCGAGCGAGTATCTCGACCGGTGGGTTCGATTCCTGTGGGCGGACGAGGACATTGCGTGTCTGAATGCGGAGATCGGCGTCAACGGGTCGACTGGCAGTGACTTTGCTCCGTCTCAACACCCAAGCAGCAGTCTGGATCAAGCCGAGTCGGTCGGGTGGCGAGTCGCATTCGCTGAAGCCCTCGGGTACCTCGCGTCGTGTCTACCTGTTGAAGACTCAGCCTTGTCGTCGAGTGTGAACAGTCTGCTCAAAGCGGTCGGTGAAGGTTTGTCCTCGACATGCGGGGAGAAGCAGTGCGGCTGCCTTCTCTTGCTGTCACGATGGGCGTTGTACGAGGCTCAAACCGGTAGACGAGCACGGCTGGACCGACTGCGGGGCCAAATTGGTTCGGCTCTCGATGGGCTTGCGCGGAACAAGTGGAAGCCGACAGCGATAAGCGCGTCCAAGGAGAGTGTCGACGGCCGACACGTGGCGCTGTACTACCAGGAGCAAGTCAAGTCTGTCAAGCGTGTCGTCACGATGCAAGCCCGCATCACCGACATCTTCTCGAGTGTCGGGATCGCCATCAAGCCAGACGATGCGAAGCCCAGAGCCTCATCGTCTCTCGAGTCAGCAGCAGATCTGTCGCGGGAGATCGCCGAGAAGGCCGCGGCCTTGCCGTTCGAGCGTCTGCAAGCGCACGCGACCGCCTACGAAGCCGCGCACTTCAAGCGCCAGGACTTGTTCGTAGTGGACGAGCTGATCCAGGACACCTTCGCTCGCCTACACCACCGCGTCCAGGGACTCGGGAGCTGCGCGTACTGCTTTCTGATGCCGATGCCGACCAAGAAGAGCGGGTTTCTGGTCTCCGCGCTCATGGGCTCGCTCAAGGAGGAAGAGGACGTCGTGTTCCGCGGCTTGACGGCCGATGCGCTGGCCGACTTTGTGCTCAGCCAGGCCCACGTCCAGAGGAAATGCGTCTCCAAGATCGTCTCCAACCTGTGCAACAGCGCATCAACGCTGCCACCTGGCGCAGCTGCTTCAATGGCATGCTGCTCGCTTCAAGACCCGACCGCGCCATTGCCTACTCAGGTGGCGATCAAGACGCGAGTGAGGGCCGAGGGGGCGACAGCAGCGCTAACCTCGATATGCTCCAAGGGCGGAGCGGATCTGTTCGCGGCGTGTCCAGCGCTGGACGAGAACGTCTCCCGCGCATGGGCTTGCGGCAACGCAGCATGTCCAGTGGACGCCAAGACTGTCCAGCGGAGTATGACGTTGATGGTGTTGCTGGCTCCTTTGATGGAGGAGCGTTGCGCAGCCGACAAGTGCATGGAGTGGCTCGAGCACGCGGCGACTGTGGTCCTGGGCGGACAGGACGAAGCCTTGGACGAGGTGTCGGTGTCGGGGGAAGGCGAAGAAGAGCACGCCAAGCATCTCGCCGCGATGGCGATCGCGACCATCTGCAAGTGCGCGCGGTCGTTCCGCCACCGAGCCATGCTGGTTGTCTACACTCGCGTCTTCTGTGCGTTCTCGGCAGATAGCGCGGTTCATCCCCGAGCGTTGAGCGCCGCGGTCTTGGTCCTGGACCGCATCGTCCGCTTGTTGCCGCCCGATTCCCTGATCCCGTACACTCCGAGCCTCGTCCACTACGCCATGTCCGCGATGGCGTCCCAGCGACCGGAGACGCGCACGGATGCGACCAGAGCGTTCGCGGAGCTGGTCCCGCTGATCCCGTTGCAGATGGACCTTGGCCGCGAAGACAGTGCCAGCGAAGAGACTCAGTCGCTGCAGACGATCGTCCGCGAGAACCGCGTCTCGCGCCAGTTCCTCGAGAGCTTCCTCCGCGGGACGGCCATCCAGCGCGTGGACGAGCAGCCGTGGCTGGCCGACGGCGTGGCGCTGCGCCAGTACCAGCAGCACGGCGTGGACTGGCTGGCGTTCATGGCGCGGAACAACCTCCACGGGATCCTGGCGGACGACATGGGCCTGGGAAAGACGCTGCAGGCGCTGGCAGCCATCGCCGTGACGCTGGGGACGAAGGAGGGCGGCCAGGGGAGTCAGCGAGCCGCGGTTTGTCTTGTGGTGTGCCCGCCGATCGTCGTTCATCACTGGGTGGCGGAGGCGCGCAAGTGCCTTCCCACCACCTTCACGACGGTCGTCGACTACTCTGGCTCGGCGAATGACCGGCGGATGCATCGAGCTGAAGCCCAGCGCCGCGGAGACGCTCACTCTGCAGGCCGCTGCGAGCTGATCGTCACGACGTACGCAGTCGTGCGGAGCGACGAGGACGGCTTCCTTGCCGGCCAGCAGTTCGACTACGTCGTGCTGGACGAGGCGCACCTGGTCCGCAACCCGTCGACGGCGCTCTTCCAGGCTGTATCGCGACTACGCGCGTCCCATCGACTGGCCTTGAGCGGCACTCCGCTGCAGAACCATGTGGGCGACTTGTGGTCGCTGTTCGCGTTCCTGCTGCCCGGCTACCTGGGCGACTTCGTGTCCTTCCGGCGCGACTTTGCGCTGCCGATCGCCAGGGCCAAGCAGCGCAACGCGACGGCCAAGCAGAGGGAAGCGGCGGCCATCGCAGTCGCCCAGCTGCACGAGAAGGTGCTGCCCTTCATCCTGCGCCGGACAAAGGACCAGGTGCTGAAGGAGCTGCCGCCCAAGACCGTCTCGAACGTGCTGCTGCCGCTGTCAAGTCTCCAGCAGCGGCTCTATAGCCTCGCGTCTTCATCGACGGACTGTGATCAGGACTCGACGACTAGCACTCAAGCTGCTCACGTGTTCACGGACTTGCAGGTGCTTCGCCGCATCTGCGTGCATCCGTCGCTGGTGCTTGGCGAGCACTTCGCTCGAGCTCTCGATCTGAAGCAGCGGCAGGCGGCGCACAAGTGGTCGGCGTCCGGCAAGTTGCTCGGGCTGCGCGACTTGCTCGTCGAGGTCTGCGGCGTGGGTGGCCAAGACGGGGGCGACGCGGCTGACGAGTTCGAGCTGCAGCCGCACCGCTGCCTTGTGTTCGCACACCTCCGCGAGTCGCTGGACCTGGCGGAGCAGATGCTGGCGGACGCGCTGCCCCGCGTGAGCTTTCGCCGATTGGACGGTCGGACGCCTGCGAGTCGCCGAGCCAGCGTCGTGCAGCACTTCAACGAGGACCCGTCGATCGACCTGTTGCTGCTCACGACGGCTGTGGGCGGGCTCGGGCTGACGCTCACTGGCGCCGATACGGTTATCTTCCTCGAGCACTCGTGGAACCCGTTCGCGGACCTGCAGGCGATGGACCGAGCGCACCGCATCGGCCAGCGACGCGCCGTCCGCGTGTTCCGACTCGTCATGCAGGGATCGATCGAGGAGCACATCATGAACCTGCAGGCGTTCAAGCAGGGCGTAGCCGACTCGGTCGTCAAGCAGCAGGGCGACCTGAGCAGCGGGATGGGTGTCAACACCAAGGGGGTGCTGGAGCTGCTGCAGTCGTCGTCGGCCGCCGTCACCGCCAAGGAGCTCGCGCCGACTGCGGGAGCCTCACAGGCTGGAGACGACGCGTCGATCGCCCTGCTAGGCGCGGCGAGGGAGCTGCTGGAAGAGATCGGCGAGCTGTGGGACGAGTCGCAGTACGAGTCGCTGGCGTTCCCCGACGACGAGTGACGGAGTGTGATCTCTATTGTATCGGAGCGGACAAGCGGGCGGGGAGAACGCGGCTACTGCGCGTCGATGAGGCTCTCGACGTCCAGCTGGAGGATGTCGGCGTCGCAGCCCTGAGCAGTCACAACAAACACAGGTGAGAGGACAATGAAGGCGGCTGACTGAAGCAGAGGACGACGGCAGCAAACGTACCAGGATGGTGGACACGTTGGGCTGCGTGCGGCCGCGGTCGCCGTGCACGAACTCCTTGACGTACGTGCCCGCGGACGTGGTGAGGCGCAGCAGCATGTAGTGCGCGTTGAGCACCTCGCACGCGGCCGCGTGGATGACCTTGGGCCGCGTCATGAGCGTGCGCCGATGGAGCACGCGCACTGGCGTCTTCTGCTGGATCGTGAGGTCGCAGATGCCGTCGAGCTTGGCGACGGCCGCGGGCGTCAGCTCCGCCTCGGTCCACACTACGCAGCTGTCGAGATCGCCCCCAGTCAGATCAACACGGGTCTCGCGCCTGCTTCAAGGGGACAGCCACGCACCAGTAGGTCTTCTTCTTGGAGTCGGCGCCGGCTTGGAGCCCGGCGAAGTACTCCTTGGTCGACGCCTTGGTCGCGCGGATCTCGATGGCACCCCGGTTGGCCTCGTTGACCGCCGCCTCGATCGTGGCGTAGTCCTCGGCCGTCAACCGCGTCGTCTTGGCGTCTGTATGTGCGCCGACAGTAATGCATTAGCCCTCCAGCTAACGCATGGAGTTCGATGGTGAAGCCTCATAATAGTACCTAGCACCTCGAGGATGAACGGGCGGCCGTTCCCGAGCATGCGCACGTCCACGTCTTCGCGGCCGGCCGTGTGGAACTTGTAGCTCTGGCCGCGGAAGAAGGGCAGCGCGACCTCGCCGATGCATTCCTCGACCGACGAGTCGCCCATGCGCTGGCCGTCCAGCACCCACGGCGTCTGGCTCAGCCCGCGCTTGAGCTTCAGGTACCGGCCCTGCAAGTACACTGGCTCGCGCTCCAGCACGACGCGCGCTGTCGCCCCGGTGCTTGGAGGTGCCGGTGGGCTCGCGACCGTCTCGGGAATGGTCGTCAGCGCCGCCAGCGCACGCGTGACGGCGCCGAAGCCGTCGAACACTGGTGCCGGCCCGCGATGGCGCTTCTTGGCCGACTCGAGCTGCGTCTGCGGGTGGAGAAGGAGGATATTAGTGCTGTCAAGGGGGAGACGCGAGTGAAGGAAGGGCGCACCTTGATGGCGGGGATCTGCTTGACCTCGTCGGCGGACTCGGGGTGCGCCACCTCGAGCAGCACGGCGAAGGCGCTCGCGTTGGAGCACGTGGCGCTGTTGAGCAGTGTTGATATGTCGCTAGCGACCAGAGACTAGAGCCCAAAGCGTCAGGCATTAAGCACAGCGTGGTGAAGCCAGGCTAGCGCCTCACCTTGAGCACGTCCTTAAGGTCTGCGGGGGACCGGCCGCCGAAGCCAGCGTTCGAAGCGCGCAGGTGCGCCAGCAGCGCGTACTCGCGCAGCAGCACGGCGCTGGGCAACTTGATGTTCAGCGCGAACGAGTCGGCGTCATCGCGGCGCTCGAGCGCCAGACACTTCGTGTCCGCCAGCACTCGCGCCTTGAACGCGTCGCCTAGAACGCCCAGGCAGCACGCGCACTGGCCCAGAGGAGTGGCGCCCACGACCGCGGCGTCTTCGCCCGCGTCGGTCAGCAGCGAGCGCAGCGCGTCGCGCACCTGCTGCTCCTCGAGGCTGCGGTCGACAGTCGGCACGAGCGTTAGAGGACTATGGAAGTGGGTGGAGGGACGCGGGATGCCGCACCAGTAGATTCTCGGAGCGTCCACGTTGGCGAAGCGCAGGCAGCAGCGCGCGCAGATTCCGAGACCCAGCGCCTTGGCGAGGCCCACGGGCGAGCAGCGAGCGTCGTCGCGGCGCAGAGCGGCCGCCAGCGCGTCCATGGCGTCCATGCAGGGCAGATTATCGATGGACTGGTGGTGAGCTTGTGTCGTTTCCTCAGACGCGCATCAGAGCTGTTTGTCTGATAATTTCTGAGTCCGTGTTGAAGTGCAGCGCGAGAAAAGTCAACCTCGTCTCACAATGCGGATGCGACCGTTAGAGAGCTGTGGGTGGCAAGAGCTCGTGCTCATTGCGAGAAATCGGTCCAGGGACGCAGACGACAGCGGATCCAAGCGAAGCGAGGCAAAGCGAGCATGTTTGGATATGGGCTGGTGACGAGGCGCGTGGCGGCTGTGGCAGGAACCGCGAGAGCGACACGTCTGGCCGACCGAGGCGTTGGCCGCGCCGGGCTGGCGACGAGCTCGAGCTCGCGCGACGGGCTGCTGACGCGGTGGCACGAGCTGGCGGAGCGCGAACTGTCGATGCTGCAGGACGAGATGCAGCGCTTCCTGCCGGTGCTGCCCGTGCTGTGGCCGTCGACACTCTCGCGGGCTTCGCAGGCGGCGAAGGACGGCGAGCGCGAGTTCTTTGACAGCATGACGGGTACTGGAGACCGTAGCGACATCAAGAAGAGTGAGAAGAGCGAGCAGGCAACCGAGAAGTCGTCGGCGTCGACCCCGGGCGATGCGAACAGCTCGTACTCGTCGTACTCGTTCAGCTACTCGGCGGTGCTCGACAAGGAGGGCCAGCGCGTGTTGGCGTCGACCAAGCGGCGCCGCTACGAGGACTCAACCGGCCGCCTCAAGGCGATCCACGAGCGCGTGGTGGGTGACGGCGCCAAGAAGCTGACGAGCACGTGGACGCGGCCTGGCGCGCCAGAGGAGCGGCCCCAATGCAAGATGACAGTCGAGGGCTGCGAGTCCGAGGAGGAGTTTGAGCGGAGCTGGGCTCAGACGGCGTTCGCGCAGGGCCAAGGCGGACAGGAAGCCGAGCGGCGCGGCAAGCTCGGGTCCGGCTCGCAGCCGCAGACGTCGGCACAGCAGGCTGGGGACGGCGAGCGAGGGTTCGGGCCGGATGTCGACGCAGCCCAGGCGGCGCCGGAGAAGAAGGCCAGTGAGCTGGGCGACGGCGTCACGCAGGAGGCCAGGAACAAGTCGCGCGCGGACGCCATCGCCGAGGGCTCGCGTCGCCAGGAGGAGGAGACGACGCCGCCCATGTGAGGTGGGTGATGATGTGTGAGTGACTTGACTTGGTTGAAGCGACTTGTGCTTTGCAAAACACTCTTTGGAAATCTCAAAAGAAGGTGTAAAATGTCAGGAGGTTGGAACCATACTGAAATCAAATCACTTTTCGGCGAGGCACCCCGCATCTATCGCACTTAGTCGACCGCCGACGGTGTGCAGCAAACTGCAGTTTTTTCTCGTTGTTCGCCGTCGACAGTCGGCAATAAGAAGACGAGGCAAGGAAGGCGCCGTTCCCCCTTCTCGCTCACTTCTTCACCTCCTTCCTCGCTGCATCAGTCGCTCCGCCTGGCACCCACGTCCAAGCCGCGTGTGTGACCGCCCCCCTGTTCACTGTCAGTGTCTCGACTGACGCTTCCAGACGCCGGCTAGCGCGCAGGACCTGACCCGCCAGTCGCTCGAGCGATGGACGAGCCGCTGGACCTGATCGAGGAGCCCGTGTTGATGGAGGACGACGCGCAGGACACCGCGCAGCAGGACGAGCGCGCGGGCGCCAAGGCGCAGATGGCAGCACCCGCGGCCCTGGGGCTCAACGGGCTGGGCGTGGCGCCTGCTACTGACGGCAGCGGAGACGCACGGCGCTGGCTTGGAAGCCTCGAGCGGTCGATCCGCGCCATCGTGAGCATCCGACTGCTCAGCGTGCGCGCGTTCGACGGCAACGGCGCATCCTTTAGCGTCGCCACGGGCTTCGTCGTGGACCTGGCGCGCGGCATCGTGCTCACGAACCGCCACGTCGTCACCCCCGGACCCGTCGTCGCGGACGCCATCTTCCTTAACAAGGAGGAGGTCGACCTCGTCCCCATCTACCGGTGAGTGAGCGCGCTGGGTAGTGGAGAATGACGCGAGGAGCATACTAACCTCGAGACCTACGCACGACAGGGACCCGGTGCACGACTTTGGCTTCTTCCGGTTCGACCCGCAAAAGGTAAAGTTCCTGGAGCTGCACGAGATCCCGCTGCGTCCAGAGGCGGCCAAAGGTGGGTCCGCTATTGTCTCGGCCTATATGAACCTGGAGATACAGCACTAACGCGTCTTGACTCGGCGACGTGGCAGTCGGCGTGGAGATCCGCGTGGTCGGCAACGACGCAGGGGAGAAGCTGTCGATCCTGCCGGGCATCCTCGCCAAGCTGGACCGCGACGCGCCGTCCTACGGCTCGTCCACCTACAACGACTTCAACACGTTCTACTTTGCGGCCGCTAGCAGCACGTCCGGCGGATCCAGCGGCTCGCCCGTGCTCAACATTGACGGCTGTGCCATCGCGCTGAACGCTGGCGGCGCCAAGAAGGCGGCATCGTCCTTCTACCTGCCGTTGGACCGCGTCGTGCGCGCTCTCCACTGCATCCAGAACGGGGAACCCGTGGCGCGCGGGACGCTGCAGACCATCTTCCGCCACACGGCGTTCGACGAGGTGCGGCGCCTCGGAGTGCCCGCCGCGACTGAGGAAGTCATCCGCCAGAAGTTCCCGATCGAGACGGGCATGCTCGTGGTGGACCAGGTCGTCCAGGGCGGACCCGCGGACAAGAAGCTGCACACTGGTGACGTGCTCATCAAGTTCAACGGCCAGCACGAGACGACCTTCCTCGGCGTCGAGGACTTCCTGGACGCGCACGTCGGCCAGACAGTCGAGATGGAGATCCAGCGCGGTGGCGTGCTCCTAGTCGTCACCATCGACGTGCAAGACCTCCACGCGATCACTCCGGACCGGTACTTTGAGGTCGGCGGGGGCATCGTGCACTCGCTGTCGTACCAGCAGGCACGCAACGCGTCGCTGCCCGTGGGCGGAGTGTACCTTGCGCAGGCCGGGCACATGTTCATGAAGGCGCACTTGGCCCAACCGTGCATCATCACGGCGATCGACGGCAAGCCGACGCCGACGCTGGACGACTTCATGCGCGTCGTGGCGGCCTTGCCCAACGGCTACCGCACGGTGCTACGGTACATTATGATCCGCGACCGGCACCGCGTGCGAACGGCCTTTATCATGATGGACCGGTTGTGGTTCCCCGTCCAGGTGTGCACGCGCAACGACGAGGACGGGCTCTGGTACTCGGTCCCGTGCGGCGACGAGTCGACCCAGCTGGCCGCGATCAAGCCGCAGAACCCGATGTACGCGCCGGCGCCGCTAAGCTTCCCGGGCGGCAGCGCGCTCGGCAAGAAGATGTTGCTGTCGCTCGTCATGGTCTCGTTCGACATCCCGTACATGATCGACGGCATCTCGAGCTCGAGCTATCACGGCATGGGCCTCGTCGTGGACGCCGAGAAGGGCTTCGTGCTCGTGGACCAGAACACGGTGCCGATCGCGCTGGGCGACGTGCTCGTGACGATCGCGGCGTCGGTCGAGATTCCGGCCAAGGTCGTCTTTGTCCACCCGGTCCACAACTTCGCCGTTGTGCAGTACGACCCGAGCCAGCTCGGTGTGGTGGCCACGCACATCGAGAGCGCCGTGTTAGCCGAACGGCCACTGCAGGTGGGCGACTCGACGGACTACATCGGCCTGAGCAGCAACTGGACCGTCGTGACGATGAAGTCGGTGGTGACCAAGACGGACCGGCTGGTGCTGCGCGACTTCCAGCCGCCGCGCTACAAGGCGTCCAACGTCGAGGTGCTGCACTTCGACCGCATCACCAAGTCCGTCGGTGGCGTCTTCATGGACGAGGCTGGTCACGTGAACGCGCTGTGGCTGTCGTTCAGCTACCAGGACGCGACCGGCCGCAAGGAAGTCTTCCGCGGCCTTCCGGTCGGCGTCGTCCGGCCGATCATCGACGGACTGCGCAATGGCGGCGGCCGTGTACCCGACACAGTGACCATCTTGCCGGCGCAGCTGCTGACGTACTCGCTGTCCAAGGCTCGCGCAGGGCTGGGGCTCTCGGACGAGTGGATACAGAAGCTCGAGAGCTGCTGCGAAGACAAGCGGCAGGTGCTAGGCATCAAGCGCTGCGCCGCGGGCACTGACTGCGCGGCCAAGCTAGAGAGCGGCGACTTGCTGCTCGCGATCGACGGCCAAGTCGTTGTGCGGGACGGAGACGTGGAGCTGGCGGCCTGCAAGAAGAGCGAGGTGCGCGCGCTGATCATCCGCGACCAGCAGGAGCTCGAGGTGTCGGCGCGCACGGTGCAGTTGTCGGCCATGGGGACCGACCGCGTGGTTGTCTGGTGCGGCCTGGTCATTCAGAGCCCGCACTACGCCGTCGCGAGTCTCGGGTACATCCCGGAGGAGGGAGGCGGCGTGTACTGCTCGCGGTGGTGTTACGGCTCCCCAGCGCACAAGTACGGGCTTCGAGCGACGATCTGGATCGTGGAGGTCAACGGGAACCCGACGGCGACGCTGGATGACTTCCTGCGCGTGGTCGAGCGGCTGGGCAACCGCGACTCGGTGCGGCTCAAGACCATCTCGATCAACACGAAGCCCAAGGTGTTCACGCTCAAGACGGACTACCACTACTGGCCGACCGTCGAGTTGCGCCGCCACGGCTGGGACTGGAAGTACGTCTCGCACCCGTCGTCGACGTGAGTCGGGCGGACTAGGCACTTCAGCTGTCGGATGGATCCACAGGCGACCACAGGCGACCACAGGCGACAGGGACAGCGAGGCGCTGAAGCTGGCGACGACGCGGGACACGGCTCGGCATCGCTTGATAGGTATGTTTTCAAAAATAGACTGCGACTGAGCTCACCACAAGGTGTGTTGTCAATGGCACAGCCACTGAGGTCGGGTCGAGGGCGGATGGAAGCAGCACCGTCGCTGTGATAGGGCCGGGAGGACGCGCAGATGAGCACTTTGAGTGTGGCGGAAGGAGGCAGAACTGGTTTTAGTCGCCGTGATTGGGACGGGAAGCCTCCTCATCGGGCGGTATCGGCCCCGCCTCCTTCAACGGCCGAAGGCGGCATCGCCGAGGCTGACGGTCATGCTACCAAAGGCGCTCAGTGCTCCGCATGGTCGGAGTCGATCACAAGTGAGGCGGCGAGCGGCACTGGCCTTGCCGCCCCTACCCAAGACAACTATGGCCCTGGACCTGCTGACGACGAGGTCGTGCCAAGGATCTTCACCCGTCGAGCCCTCTCGCCGAGCAAAGCCGACGGCCACCGAGCCATGCTGCGCGGATGCTGCGACCGCTGCAAGAGCGACCTGAACGGCAAGCTGCTGGCTTGCTGCACCGCGTGCGGGCTCTGTCGCCACCTCTACTGCTTCTTGCCGCCGCTCAAGCAGCACCCGGCGCTGGAGGAGCGGCCCGACGCGAAGAGAAGAGTCTCGGCCACGATCGCCCAGGCGATGATCGCGCAGTGGAAGTGCAGCGAGTGCGTAAGGAGCCTGGCCGGTCGATCGCCGTCGCTTTGTCAACAAGGGCAGCCACACAACGAGGACGACCAGATCAAGTCAACGCCGTTGAAGAAGCGTCCACGACATGTTGCTCCTCCGTCTGAGAACGGCACCACCACCACCACAAGTTCACGCCGCATGGTGAACGTGCCAGTCGTCAAGCACGTCGATAGAGACCTTCCAGTCTCCGAGACCAACGGATCGCCGCCTCCAGCCGACGAAAACAGACCCACAGAGTTCGACTGGTACGCGTTCCGGTCGCAGAAGGCTGCGCGCGTGCTCGGCCAGCCTGGCACGACCGATGAGCTTGTGTTTTACTCGCGGTCGGTCGCGCTCATGAGGAAGACGGCGCGGTTCTGGCGCCAGTACGTCCAGCAGAAGCGGCTGCGGTCTCACCTGAGCGCGCAACGGGACCGGTGGGTGACTGGACCGCAGATCTACGACGTGAAGCGCGTGCTGAGCGAGGACGAACGAGTCAAGGCTGAGGCCTCTAGACACCGTCGCAAGACTGAGAAGGCGGATGCGATTCGGCTGTTTGCTGACGAGAACGCTGATGTGGTGTACTACCGGCCACCGAGACGAGAGTACTCGATCGCCGCTGTTGATGCAGAGATGGATGGCGATCGAGATGGCGGCGTGTTGAATGAGTCGGGTGCTGTTAGCAGACTTCTTGTGGAGGTGGTGGAGAGGATTGCCATGGCGGGAGAAGATGAGGACCGTGAGGAGGAACCGGCGCACTCCGACGGCGGATACGAGAGCTCCCATCCGAGCATTCTGGGGCTGCACCTGGCCGCCACCGTCATCCAGCGCCTAGTTCGCGTGCGTCTGAATGCTCGAAGACAAGTGCGAACGGCAATGAAGAAGCCTCCAGCTGCGTCAGTGCCTGAAGTCGCAGCAGGAGTTGGAGATGATCTCGGCGACCACCACGAGGATGCAAAGCACCTCGCGCTTGAACGAAGACGTGGGAGGGCGACTGCGAGCCTGCAGCACCTGGCGCTGTGCGCGAGGTTCGTGGGCGTTCTCCTGTCCAAACTTCGCCAACGACAGAGGAAGACGGCGCTGATCGCGCTACTGGCAGCCTCAAGTCCCCGTCCAGCGACACCTGATGACTCGGACGTTACCACGACCGCCCGTGATGGCGAAGCTGTCGCTGTTGTGAGGAGTAGAGCAGCCCAGGCTCGGATCGTGCGCTTCTTCCACAAGTTCGTCGGCCCGCGAGTCGATCGGAGGAAGTTCGTGATGGCGAGGCGGGTCCAGCGGTGGTGGAAGCGGACGACTCGCCGCCGGAAGTGGACGGCGCTGGCGAGTTCCTATCGGCTGCAAGTGCGCGACACGGCGTGTCGGCGAGTCCAGCGGCTGTACCGCAGCTACCGAGCGAAGTACAGGTTCCAGTTGACCCTGGAGAAGCTGGCGCTCCGAAGCCTGCGGCTGTTCCTGCGCCGGTGGATCGTGATGAGGCTCGTCAAGAAGGAGCGCGCGCGCGTCCAGCTGTACAGTGCGGCGCTGCGGCTCAGCGTCGTCCCCGATGGGCTGGCGGATCGACCGGAGGCGACGGAGCTTGAGATTTTGGCTTGTGTCGGCATGGCGCTGTGCCGCGTCGGTGACTTATTGAGCGCCGCGTTCGTGTTCGAGAAGCGGGCCAAGGCGAGAGGACTGGTGGACGCCGCGGACTCGGAGCTCGAGGTGGCGTTCGCCTACTCGCACCACATGACGTGGTACTCGTCCTACGACGCGTCCAACCTGCTGCGCGCGCACGACTTGTACTGCTCGGCGCTCGAGGTCTCAGCGAGAGTGGCGGGGTCTGCGGTGGACCCGGAGGTTCTGCAGGACCTGGCGCTGGTCAAGATGCACGTGGGCGACACGGACGGGTCGCTGCGGCTGCTGGCCAAGCTCATCGAGCACTTCCCGCGCGAGCCGGGGCTGTCGCTGTGGCTGCTGGTAGCCGCCGTGCAGCTGCAGCAGCGCGGCGACTGGGAACAGAGCGTGGAGTACCTCACGTACGTGCAGGACGCACCGCCGCCGCCGTACCTGGAGCGCGATGTGCTGGTGCTCTGCGCTATTGGTCTACAGCACTGTGGTGGAGAGGCGAGCACCTTGGAGCGGAAGGAGGCGTGGCGAGCGGCTCTGCGGCTCTGGTCGATGGACAAGCGGGCGATGGAGAACGGTGGAGGGCAGGCGAACAGGTTCAAGGCGGTGTCGGCTCAGGCGCGGCTCAAGTGGGAGGTCGTGACGGATCTTGCGAGTCGCGCGCTCGAGCAAGGCCACTACCTGCTCTCTATTCAGGCGTACACGCACGCGATGGCCAGATACGCCGAGGCGGCCGGCCCGAGCGAGCACGGGACTGCGTGGTGGGGGCTGGCAGACGCCTACCGACACTTGGGCAGGCTGGACTTGTACCTGGACGCGGCCAAACGCAGCCAGCAGTGCGGTGGCGAGTTGACAGACGAGGGAGCAGTAGCCGCATGGAAGGAGCACGCGGTGAGAAGCTCGCACAGCTTCCAGGACGAGCTGAACAAACTGTCAGCGGTGGACAAGCTGCGGCAGCTCGACACGCAGCAATAGCAAGTGTGGGTAAAGACGGCAACACAAGCCTTTAGAGGTGTGGAGAGCAGATCTAGCTTCGTGGGGAGACTACGCGAACAGAGCGGTCGCAGCAGCCGCGACGCCGACCGTCACGACCGACACACTGACGACGCAAGCGCCGCTGTCAGTGGGCGTGGGCGTGGGCGTCGAGGCCGCGGAGGAAGCGGACGAGTCGGCCGCGGGGGTGTCGGACGTCGAGGAAGAGCTGCCAGCAGTCGTGGCGGAGCCCGAGCCCGAGGCTGAGGTGGTAGTGGAGGAGGCAGTGGAGGCGGCTCCGCAGGCGACGTTTGCCCAGAGTGAGGCGTCGGCAGTGTCGTCGGCGTCGCCCGGGTGCGAGACGCCGTCGGTCCACAGCGCGGCGGCGTCCGAGCCGGCCACCCACTCGCAGCACGGGTCGCCGAGCTCCTGGCCGTTGGTCTGCCCGTCGCCGTCCGAGTCCTCGGCGCAGAAGGCGGCGGTCCACTCGTAGCCGGCGGCCGCGAAGCCCAGGCCGAAGTCGTTGTTGGCGCCGCCGCCGCTCGGGTCGACGTGGCCCAGCGCATCGACGCCCGGCACGTTGGCGCCGTTGGGCAGCAGCGCGGGGTACGTCGGCCGGGCCGCCGCGTTGCCGACAAGGGCGAGCCCGATCACGAGAGTCGCAGCGAGCATCTTGAGCGTGGCTGGGGTGGTGGGAAGGGTGGGAGGAAGGGTGCGGGTGCGTCCGAGGCGGATGATTTGCGAGTGGGAGGCTGCTTTGCTTTTGCTTCCGGCTGTCTAGCGCGAGGAATCGACTGTCCAACGCTTGCGGTTCGACCGTCGACTGTTGACAGCACCGCACGGGTTACACCATCAGAGAGGAAGGTGACGAGACCGCCGGGTTGACTGCGAGCCAACGAGCTCGGGGGTAACGAGCGAGCGCTAAGGTCGGACAGATGGCGAGGACTTGCGCCGATTACGCTGATTATGCTGGCGGCCGAATGCAAGCGGCTGGGCGTTTGCTGTTCGCTGGGGAGTCAGAAAAGAGCCGCTGGTTGCGGCGGTGCAGGCGATTACGGGTGCCGACTTGGCGGCGGAGGGTGATCCGAGCGGCTGGCACAGGCCGAGTCCCAGTGTTGCGCCATGCGCAGGAGAGTGACGCGTTTGCTCATCCACTTGGCGATGCCGTCATGCACACGTCAGCGCGCTGGATTTTCGTCCTGCATTGAGGCGAATGAATGGATTCAGATGCCTGGAAATGGATGAACATGATCAAACTGCGGACACATACAGTTTACCCCGCCTGTAGTGCCATGGTGGTACACATAAAAAGACGCAGTTTATTGTACTTCATATTGTTATTTACATAGATTTGTATAATGTGACATCACACAACGATAGTATCTGCGAGGTATCAAAACTGATGGGTGGCACTACGGCCGGGTTCGTTTGTACCGGTGACGGCTAGCTTTTGAATGCGCACAATTAGCCAATCAACAGTCTGCATTTCATTTTCGACGAATCATCCGAGACTGGTAGCTCCTTTTGGCCAGTCAACGTTTTGGGGGAAGCTAACAGTTTGCCGAAGCACAAAGTTGCGCTGTGAAATATAAGCACAACCCAAAGCTTGATCAAGATGTCTGTATGTACCCAGTATATGTTGTCTTGAGCTGACAATCAACTTGCGGTATATATTTGTGCTGTCCTGTGTGCAAACGCAGTGATCGCGCTCATTCGAGAAAATGTCTACAGAACAGCAGGACAACCATCAAAACCTGACGCTGCTCATCAGCCACCAGGCGCGGGAGACAGCTGTCCGGCGCTGCAATGGTTTCTTAGCGGGTGAGAATGCGGAGCTGTCTTTTATCAGGGCGAGCCTCTTCGGTGACACGACCGGACTGCAGTTCCTTAAGGTGATGGATCGCTGGGCGATGCATCTCGTCTTTGCAAACGGCCATGACGGCACTCCTCTTGCTCGCAACACCGTCATGAGCTCATATCGGTGCGTGAAGAACTGGTTGCTGAACGACTAACCACAGCGTCGCCACATCATCCAACAGCAGCTGCTAGATATGGAGAAAACGTTCGAGAGGTACTGCGCCAAGCAGCAGGGCACGGCCGTCAAGAAAGCTCCAGCATGTATGGAGAAGGATCTCCGGCTGTTGGTCGACGGCATCTTCTACGATGCGAATTCTGCCAAGGACTTCCAAGACGCCGCGCCTCTTTCGCTGAAGTAATACGCCTACGGAAGGGCTTCCGAACTCGCGTTTGTGCGGAAGTGCAATCTCTTCGCCGCTGCAGACAACGTTATATTTCTCCGGTTCCTCCGCATAAAGACATCGGAGGAGCAAGGCACAGCGTTGTTTCCTGATCACTCCAGCTTCATGACCTGCTCGCTGCATGCAATTGAACTGGCTTTGGCTATGCAGACCTCCCCAAGGTGCTCGCTGCTTTACCACATAAGCCTGGCAAGCGTTGATCCAGTGGAGCGCTTCGAAATATTCAGCGGTATCGCTCTCGTCTAGACACTCAACGAGTGCACGTACAACGGGACAGAAGAACCGGCAGCGGTGACTCGGACCGAGCAGGACACGACCACACCAGCACCGCCGAGAGCCATCCAGATCCATCCGTTACTCAATATTAACGCGTACCTTAACCCCCTGGGAGCGGAGCTTTTTTCCAGCGACCATGGCTCTAATTGTCGTGTATCTGTAGGGCTGGGTTACAATACAATAATATATATACTTAGGAAAGTGTATCTGCCTAACCGCAACAATAACCCTATGCCTACTTCTAGTCAGTTCGCATACCGTGTATCCTCGGGCTAAACCTGTTCTCAATGTACACTATTGCGCACTCTAGCGTGTACAAAGGTGATGCGTTGAAACGTATGACTGTGATAGAGCCGTGAGAATTGCGATCTTCTTTCCCGCAAAACGTCAAAAACAAACAGCTGTGATTAGTGGCTTACTGAAATCAAGAGAACTACACCACTGCTTGCGCGTTCATCCACGCGTCTGAACTGAGAGACCACTGTGCTTCCACGTCCATCCACGCGTCCAAAGCAAAAAGAACTGGCCCGCGCGTCGCGTCTTCTTCTGGCGATGAGTGCGCGGGTCATTACTCTGCGTCTTCGCCTCCTCCTCGCTGTCTAGGGTTTAGGGAACCTAAACGGTGGAGGACATCATACAAATTTCAAGATGTTTGGTGGGCTACCCCGCCCGAACCCAATGTCCTCCATAATCTCCATAGTTAAGCGGAACAAAAAGCC
>JAADXY010000277.1:0-30418 GCA_023338065.1 Phytopythium montanum
CGACTGCACGGGCGGGATGGCGCGCAGTACAAACAGCGAGATGAAGGCGAAGACGAGGCTGATGTTGAAGGCCCAGGAGATGCCGGCGGCCGCGACGGCCAGGCCAGCGATGTACGCGCCGGCTCCCCAGCCGACGGCGCCAAACAGGCGCTGCTTGCCGTACTCTCCGCCCACCTTGTCGAGCAGGTCGAGCACGGCGTGGTCCAGCAGGGAGCCCGACGGCGCCATCTGGAAGTTGGCGAGCAGCAGCACCGCGATGGTCAGCGGGTACGACCAGTAGAAGTACTGGAGCGAGAACATGAGCAGCGAGCCCGTGACGATGCTCATGTTGTGCACCAGTCGCTGGTTGCCGATGCGGTCAGCCACGGCGCCCCAGAAAGGAGGCGCGAGCATGGTGCAGACGCACGGCAGCGTCTGCAGCAGGCCGATCTGCACCTTGGAGAAGAGCGCCGTCTGCTGGTAGTAGACGGTCAGGAAGTTGGCCACGGACGACTGCTGGCAGTTGCCGATCATGTACATGAGCTTGGGCTCCCACAGGCACTGCTGGTACCATTTCGCCAGCGGCTGCTTGGTCACCGACATGGCTGCGGACTTGTCGGGCGTGGCGATCGATGGGTGGGCGAGAAAGCGGTGCAATCGGAGACTTGTGCGACTTGCGACTTGGACAGAGAGAGGTCGACGACGAGGCGAAAAGCGGAATGAGGGCGACTAACCGACTGGCGCCTGCAGCGGCCGCGCGGTGCAGCGCTCGAGCCTCCGCTTCAGAATTGCATTTCCGTCAACTGCATCCACGCACCAGCGGAGCTGCCCACGCATCTAATTTGACGCGCGTTCCGACTCTTTTCTGAACACTCGACATCAGAAGCACCACGGTAAATAGGTTTTTGATTTATATTCGAAACCACACGTCAAATGGAACCCCCGAAACAGGGTCTTACATTCGATGCAATCGCCAGAAAATCGCAATGAATCAAAGCCAACACTCGATTGTAAGATTCCTGCCCACAAATGCAAAGTTCAACCACAATACACTCACATCTGCCGCCAACTGTGATTTTCGGCGCAACACCGTTCCACTCGAACTTCCAGGTGGCGTTCGCCTCGCAGTGGCCTGCAACTTGTTGGTCTGCAAGCCCAGTCAGTCCTCCCATGGCATGCCGTGCAGCCCCGCACGCTGGGGAAAGCACCTCCGCGGCTTCAGCTCGTTGCTTCCGATCACCAGAATGTGTCAAAACCAATCAATCGATTCATTCGCCTGAAATGACCTGCCACTCGCTCGTTTGCTGCTTCATCACTCTGTAAACGCAGGCCAATCATTTCCCATCTTGTGTGCCGTCTCATCACTTGAACGCAGCCGTTTACCTGCACACGACTCCGCCTGCCTCCGTTGCTCCGACCGAGCGCTCGCATTGCCCAAGCTCCGTCGCCATGAGCTCCGCCGCCTCCACCTCCACACGCCTCGAGCCCCTCCAGCGCCTCCTCGGAAGCCCCTCGGGCGTCCTCGTGCTCGACGGCGGGCTGGCCACGGAGCTCGAGAAGGACCCGCGGGTCCAGCTCGACTCGAGCCCGCTCTGGTCGGCCGCTCTACTGCTGGACGAGCGCGCGCACCTGCAGGACGCCGTGGTCGCGGCGCACACGAGCTACTTCCTCGCCGGCGCGGATGTGGCCACGACCGTCAGCTACCAGGCCTCAGTCGACGGCTTCCGTCGCGAGGGCGTCGAATCGCCGGACAAGGTGGCCGCCATGTTCGCGCGCAGCGTCGAGCTGGGCGTCCAGGCGCGCGACCAGGCCTGGCAGCAGCTGCAGCTGCAGGGCTCGGGCGAGGCCGCCGGCCGCATCGAGCCGCTCGTGGCCGCCAGCATCGGTTGTTACGGCGCCGCCCTCGCCGATGGATCGGTGCGTTGCCTGCCATTGCTGCTGCTACCACCGCAGCCAGTGACTGACCGATTCCTCGCCTTCTGCAGGAGTACCGCGGCGATTACGGGCTGACCAAGGCGGAGCTGGTGCTGTGGCACCGCGACCGCTTCGTCTTCTTCGCCGAGCACCCTGGCGCCGACTTCTTGGCATGCGAGACCATCCCGTGCCTCGTCGAGGTCGAAGCCATCATCGAACTGCTGAACGAGGTGCCCAGCGCGCACGTCATGATCGCCGTGGCCTGCCGCAACGGCTCGGAGCTCAACAGCGGCGAGCCCATCGCCGGTCTGGGTCCGATCCTGGCGCGCATCAAGAACCCGCAGCAGCTCCTCGCCGGTGAGTTCGCTAGCTCGACTGCGACTGCGACCTCGAACTTGACTGACCCTCAGGTGTATGAGAACCTGCAGTCGGCGTCAACTGCACGGCGCCGCACTTTGTCGAGTCGCTGCTGCAGCAGCTCGACTGCCCGTGGCCCAAGGTGGCGTACCCCAACAGCGGCGAGGGCTGGGACGGCGTCAACAAGAAGTGGACACCGGCCGACGCCCAGGGCAGCGCCAGCTCCTGGGACGACTACGCGGCCAAGTGGTTCGCCGCCGGCGCGCGCGTCTTCGGCGGTTGCTGCCGCACGTCCCCCGACGACACCCGCGCCATCCGCCGCCACTTCCACCAGTAGGCAATAGGCCCGCTTTCTAGCCCCACTCGACGCCATGGCAAGCAATGTATCGACACTCGCCACGCCACTCCACGCCTGTATTACCGCGGCGCCTCGCTGCGCCTGCTGCCTCAAGCATGGCCACTCTCTCTAGACACATACACACCGCCTCGCCTTGTTGGCTCGATACCGGCCGACTAGAAGCCGAGCGTCGCGCGGCCGTAGTACTGGCTGTCGTCCTCTGGGAAGCCGTCGTCGTCGCTGCTGTCGCCCATGCCCATGACCGTGAAGTTGCCGCGCCGCGCCTCGGCCTCCGAGCGCTCGGCCTTCCTGGCCAGCGCGTCCAGCGGGTCTCTTCCCCTCGACGAGGCCGACGCCGACGCCTTCTGCGCCTTCTGCTGCTGCTTGGCCTTGAGGAAGGCGACGGCGTCGCGCAGCGCCGTGACCCAGATCTGCATCTCCTGAGTGTCCTTCGTGTAGAAGTGCGACTGCTGCGAGTCCGTGCTGAGCAGGAAGGCCTTGCCGCGCTTGAAGTCCTCGCACACGAGCTCCAGGCTCCGGTCGCCCAGGTTGATCTCGCCGCGCACCTCCGAGTCGTTGCGCCGCTTATAGTACTTGAGCCAGCCGTCGGGCGAGATCTCGCACCAGCGCTCGCGGGCGCCGCGCTTCGTCTTGATGTTGCTCAGCAGCCCGCGCCCGTCGCTCCACTCGGTCGGACCCTTGTCCAGGAAGCCGCTGAGCGTCGGCATGCGGTCCACCGTCTTGGGTCCGCGCGGCTTGTCGACCGACATCTTGCGGCCGGACGCCGACCGCTCCTTGGTGGGCGCTGACCCGGACGCTGAGGCGCTCGACGCATTCCGACGGCGCGACGACTGGTTCGGGTCACTAGAGCCGGCCGAGGCGGATGCGGAGGATGCCGACGCGACTCGGCTGGTACTAGCCCCGCTCGAGCCCTGCGTCTTGAGCTGGTGCAGCAGGTCCTGCGCGTTCTTGAGGTCCTCCTTGATCTTCTGGCGCTTGCGCTGGCACTCCTTGGCCAGCTTGTGGTCGCCCGCCTGCGCCGCCTTGGACAGCGTGTCGACGACGGACCGCTGCTTCTTGCGCAGCTCCAGGATCTTGGCCTCCAGGTCCGCGATCTCCGACGACGGCTTATCCCCTCCGCCAGAGCTGTTGTTCAGCGCTCCACTCTTCTCCTTCTCCCCGCGACTCGACCGGCCGCCGGTCGTAGACGACGTCGAGCCAGTCGTCGACGACTGGGAAGACGAGAGCGACGCCGACGACGACGTGCCAGTGAGACTCGCGTAGTGCTTGTTGAGCTGGTCCATTTCTCTCAGCACCTTGGCGGCCTTGCGCTGCTCCTTGCCCAGCTCCTCCTCGATGGCGCGCCGCTTCTTCTTGACGGCCGCGAGCATCTCGGCGGCCGAGGCGCCCGGGTCGAGCCCGAAGAACTCGTCGTCGGCCGCCTTGTCCTCCTCGACCGTCGTGGAACTCTCGACCTTGGCGAGCTGCTTGTCCAACTCGTCCTGCGCCGCCTGCAGCGTCACGCGCTCCTTGCGCAGGCGCTTGTTGCCGGCGCTCATCTTGTTGATGTCGTCCGTGAGCTCGGCGTTGCGCCTGGCCAGCTCGTTGGCGCGCACGAGCTCCGGGTTCTCGACCACGTAGGCGGCCTGCAACTTGAGGTTCTTGAGCATCGTCTCGAACTTGTCCTTGTCCGCCTTGAGCTGCTCGTTCTCCTTGCGCAGCTCCATGCGGCGCGCGTTCAGCACGTCGAAAGCTGAGGAGAGCACGTTCCACTTGGTGCGCCGCGTCGCCATGTCCCGCAGCAGCTTCTTGTTCTCGATCGTCCACATCTCCGTGTGCAGCTCGCCCGTCACCAGCACGCGCGTGAACTCGCGCTTCTGCTGCAGGTACGCGGCCGAGTTGCCGCTCGAGGACCGCGCGCGCTCGCTGGCCTCCTGCTTGCTCTCGCGCGCCGCCTGCTCCTCCACGGTGCCCGTCGCCACGTCCGCGAACCGGATGCGCACGGGCCGAGACGCGCTCTTCAGCCGGTCCACCACCTCCTTGTACGTCAAGCCGGCCAGTGACGCGCCTTCGATCGCCGTCACCCGCATCCCGACCGTCAGCCGTCTGTACGCGCCGCGTCATACGTCAGCCAAAGTCACAAGGGTCGCAACGACAACAGGGAAACGCATACCGGTCGGGCTTGACGCTCCAGTTGTATAGCTCGGCCGGGCCGGCCTTGCCGTTGACCTTGGGCAGGTCATCCACCTCGGCCTGGAACTGCGGGTACAGCACTGTCTCCATCTGGTGCACCTCGCGCAGACTCACGCCCAGCCGGCCCTCCGTGAACTCGATCTCCACCTCCGTGACCCAGTTGTACCCCTTTGGCGGTGCTGTAGCGGCGGCAGTAGCAGCAGCAATAGCGTCAGTATCACCAACACCGTCCAGTCCACTCCACCGCTCGCTATGCCACTCACCCTTGAGCGTCTTGAGCACGGGCGGCACCCACTGCGTCTTGCCGTCCGGGCCGATGTAGTAGTAGCGGCCCTTCTGCGACTTGCTCTCCTTGCGCGTCCAGCCGGCCGGCAGCTTGTCGCCCGACTCGTCCGCCTTGTCCTCCGCCTTGTCGCCCTTGCCCCTCAGCGACGCCGAGCTGTTGTGTCTGCCCCGTCATACGGCACACACTCACGTCAGTCTTCTCTCTCTCTCTCTCGGTGTTTTGGCGACCCCCAGTGCCACAGAAGCGTCCGTACCGCCACATGCTGGCAATGTCCTACGCCACCTCACGATGCCCTCAACGACCAGCCCCGGGGCCGCTACTGGGCCAATTCGCCCAGGAAAAACGCGCGCCGGCGCCTAGCAGGACCGGGGAGAGCGCGCAAAGCGCCTCGCGAGGCGGAAAGGAGCCTGGGGGCACGCGCAGGGGCCGACTCGTCGGCAAGCGCTCGCATACACCCGCAGTCGGCCCGCGGTCGCTTGTCGTTTTCCTGCTTCTTGCCAGGGAGCTCAGCACTGCACGACCTGTTAGCATTCTATAATATATACCCTTCGTAACATAATGAGTTCATGCATCAAATTAAACCTCTTTGTATTGTAATTGGTTGAAACACGTCCAAACAGCGTGCGATTGGTAGAAAATCCGCCAGCACTTGACGCATGCGGATGGCCATCACTTCGGCCATTCGCCGGCTCCGATCTCCGCGCTTGCTCTCGCTGCTCCGCACTCGCCCGCTGCTCTCCGCCTCGCTCTGCACCATGGCTGACGCGACGCTCTCGGCGGCCGCGCACTTCCTGGACCGCCCAGCGGAGCGCGCGACTCGTGCCACGCTCTCGGCCGTCGGCGTCTTCGTCAGCTCCCCGTCGTCATCACCGCCTTCCACCGCCATGTCGCTCGACCTGGCGAACGAGGAGGCCGCGCGCGAGGTGTTACAGGAGCACCACCGCCTACACAAGCATCTCACAGCCATCTACTCGCTGGACGAGGGCTCGCCGCGGGTCTTCCTGGACGTGCGCGACTCGGCGGATGCCTGGATCCGGCTCACGCTCTTGCCCAAGGCGCAGATCACGGTGCCCGGCCACATCTGGCGGCGCTTCGTCCTCGACGCGCTCGCCGACAGCAACAGCAAGCCGGTGGTGCTAGCGCGCTTGGAACCCAGCGAGGACCGCCCGTTCGTCCAGCGATTCGCTCTCCCGCAGGACGCAATCGCACTTAGGGACGCGCCAGCCACCGCCACCGCCCAGCTTCGCGAGATCGCGTGCGCGCTCTGCCGCCAGGGGTTCGACGCCGGCTGGATGACGGGCACGGGCGGCGCGCTGAGCCTGCGCGTGGGCGAGCGCGTGCTCGTGACGCCGTCGGGAGTGCCCAAGGAGCGCCTCTCGCCTGACGACCTGTACGTCCTCGACTTAGAGGGCGCCGTCGTCGCCGCTCCCTCCGCCAGACCCGGCAGTGCCAAGTACGTGGACACTCTAGCTCTATAGGGCAGCCGCTGATGCCGCCTGGAGACGCTGACTGTGACTGTGTGGACAGAACGCCCAAGCTGTCGGACTGCGCGCCGCTGTTCATGCACGTGCACGTGGAGCGCGGCGCCGGCTGTGTCATCCACAGCCACGGCGTGACGTGCAACCTGGCGGCGGCGCTGTGCGAGGGCCGCGACGCCTTCCGCATCTCTCACCAGGAGATGATCAAGGGGCTGGCGGGCCTCGGCTTCAAGGACGAGCTCGTGGTCCCCATCATCGACAACGAGCCGACCGAGGCGCTGCTCGCCGCACCCATCCAAGAGGTGCTGCGTAGGTCGCCTGCGGACGCCTCGGCCGTGTTGGTGCGCCGCCACGGGCTCTTTGTATGGGGCGACACGTGGGAGGCGGCCAAGCGCCACGCCGAGTGCCTGCACTACCTGTTCGAGGCCGCGCTGGAGATGCACCGCCTCGGCATCGACTACACGTCAGCGCCGGGCTCAGGCGCAGTTAGTCCACGCAAACGCCAGCGTCAGGACGAGAGCGTCGCTTCCACACCCTTGACCTCTATAGCTGAGCGCCACAAGTACGTGGTGCTCGACATCGAGGGCACGACGACGCCCATCACGTTCGTGCACGACGTGCTCTTCCCGTACGTGACTACCCAGGTCGAGCGTTATCTCCGCGAGACGTGGGCGACGCCGACGACCCAGGCGGACGTCGAGGCGCTGCGGGCTCAGCACGTGCTGGACGTGAGCTCCGGCGCCAACCCGACGCCCACGGCGTTACCGTTCGCCAGTAGTGACTTCAATGCTGAAGCCGGCGCGGCACTGGCGGCCTTTGTCAAGTGGAACGTGGCGGCGGACCGCAAGGTCGGCGCGCTCAAGCAGCTGCAGGGCCACATGTGGCAGCAGGGCTACGAGTCCGGCGAGCTCAAGGCGCAGGTGTACGCGGACGTGCCCGTCTTCCTGCGGCGCATGCAAGACCGCGGCGTGCGCGTGGCCATTTACTCGTCGGGCTCTCGCCAGGCGCAGAAGCTGCTCTTCCAGTACTCGGACAAGGGCGATCTGCGCGACTGGCTGAGCGTCTACTTTGACACGGCCGTGGGCCACAAGCGCGAGGTTCCCAGCTACGAGCAGATCCTGCAGTCGCTCGGCGTCGACGGCGGGCACGACGTGCTGTTCGTCACGGACGTCATCGAGGAGGCGCAGGCCGCGGCCCAGGCCGGAGTGGACGCCGTGCTGTCCGTGCGTCCAGGCAACAAGCCGCTGCCCAACTCCCATCCGTTCCAGACCTTCACGTCGTTCGACCAGTTGTGAGCACGAAGCAATGGACCGCAAGGAGAGGCCACCTGATGAACATGGACTCTCTCATTGCCTTACTCGCTCGCTCCCCTCTCAACACCGGACTCTACTCGGACGGCAGCACCTTGCTGGACGTCTGCAGCGCCGCCAGCTTGACGCGTCTGCTCCCGCTCTGCTCCTTCACTCGCTTCGGGACGGCCGCCTCGCCTCCCTCCTGTCCCTCCTGCAGCCCACCCCCTCCCACTCCGCCGCTGTCCGAGCCCTCCACCTCCCCGTCGTCTCCTTCCCCCTCCAGATCCGGCAGCACCTTGTCCATCCCGCCATGTCCGCCACGCCGAGGCCTGTCACCGTGTCTACTGCACCCGTCGCGATGCCGATGCCGCCGTCTCCGGTGCCGTTGCGTCCGTCCATCGTCCAGTCCCTTGTCGTCCTCTCCGCCTCCCTCTCCGTCCGCAGTCGTCTGCGTCGACGCGTCGCTCGCTCTCCTGTCCTTCTCCTCCTCCCCCCTCTTCTCGGCCGCGCCTTCCCCCTCAATGGACCCAGCATCGTCGGTCTGCGTCTCCGCCTCCCTCTGCTGCAGCGCCCGCCGCGCCTCGGCGTCCCTCTTCCTCGCCTTGCGCATCCGGAAGCGCAGCACGTACCCCCTGGCCACCGAGTCGACGAGCATGCGCGCGATCTTGGACCGGAAGACGAAGATCTGCTTGACGCGCGCGCGCTGCTGCTCGTACGGCAGCGAGCGGATGCCCATGTGGTGGATGCACAGCAGGCGCAGCAGCTCGTTGAAGTACGGCCGCCTTCGGGCCTCCCGCGCGCAGTCGAGCTGCGCCTGGGCCTGCGCTCGCAGCTGCAGGAAGGCGGCGCGCTGGGCCCTCGCGTCGACCCGCAGGCTGGCCGGCAGTGCGGCCAGGAAGCTGGGCAGCTGCCAGAGCGGGAAGACACCGTTGCCGAGCGTGTCGAAGCGCAGGAAGACCTCTCGGTAGGCCTCGAAGTCGCGCAGCGAGATGGCGCACACGTCCGCCTTGAGGTAGCAGCTGCGGAAGTTCTCGAGGATGACGGCGATGAAGAGGTTGAGGAACACGAAGACCACCATGACGACGTACGTGACGAAGAAGGCGGCGGCGGCGGCTGGACTGCCGCAGTCCGAGTACGCGGCGCCGTCGGCCGCGTCCGCGAGCTCGACGCAGAAGGGCTTGGCGGCCGTGCAGTCCGTCATGGTCAGGTGCCAGTCGTCGCCCGCCATGATCTGGAAGAGCAGCACGACGCTCGAGCCGAAGGAGCGGAAGTTGGAGAAGCGGTTCATGGACGGCCCGGAGCGCACGCCGCCGAAGAGCTGGCGCGCGACCGTGGCGAAGACGAAGAAGATGAGGAAGAGCAGGAAGAAGATCTGCCCGATGGGCCGCAGCGAGGCGCGGAACGTCTGGAAGACCGTGTAGACGCCGCGGTTGAGGCTCACGAAGCGCAGCACGCGCAGCATGCGGAACACGCGGCCGGCCTGGATGATCGAGTGGTAGTCCGTGGCGAAGAAGTAGGCGACGAGCGAGCCAGAGAGGATGAGCACCTCGAAGGCGCCGTTGGCGCGCAGCAGGTAGTGCTGGCGCAGGCCGACGCACTTGAGCGCGGCCTCGAGCGAGAAGACGGCGAGGAAGAGGATCTCGATGACCGCCACCGACGAGGCGGTGGACGAGGCGGTGGACGAGTCGCTGTCCGACTCAGCGGCCGGACTGGCGAGCAGCAGCACGAGGTTGAGCAGGATGGCGACCGACACGCCCGCCGTGAAGTACGGGTGCAGACACAGGTCGTAGACTCTGGCCTGCCACCTGTGGCGCGGCCGCGGGATGCGCTTGAGCGGCTGCAGCAGCAGGATGAACTTCTCGAGGTCAACCCAGGACTTCTGGCTCTCGGTCAGCATCTCGGTGCCGTTGTTGCGCTGGAACTGCTCCACGAGCACGCCCACGAACAGCCGCACGACGAAGAGCGAGCCCACGTACACGTAGAGCACGAAGAAGGCGGCGTGCTCGCTCGCCGCGTTGGCCACGGGCTGCACGCCGCGGCCGGCGATGTCCATGGCCGCGAACGCCTTGTCGATCCACTTGAGCGACGTCATCTCGAGCAGCGCGAGGGACCCGGCGCCGACGTTGTCGAACGAGAAGCGCGCGTTGGCCCACACTCTGGGCACGAGCACGGCCCCCGCCGGCACGCCGCTGGCCGCGGCTTCCTGCAGCGCGAGCGCTCCGTCGGGCGCCACGGCGAAAAAGCCGACGCAGCCCGTCTCGAGCGCCACGGACGTATCGTTGCACGCAAACAGCTTGCCGGCGAAGAGCGAGCGGCCCACGACGCTGAAGATGACGAACACGATGAGGCAGACGGCCAGCACGTTGCCCACCTGCGGCAGCGACTGCGCCACGGCGCCCAGGATGAGCTTCATCTCGTGGTTCTTGTTGAGCATGCGCAGCGGACGCAGCACGCGGCCGGCGCGGAAGACGCGCGCGAGCGCCACGGCCGGGCTCGCGGCCGCCACCACCTCGTCCACCACGGCCACGAGCAGCAGCGCCAGGTCCAGCTGGTTCCACCGGTCCTCCATGTACGCCTGCCGAGGCACGTAGCCGAGCTGCTCGTCCTGGTGGAACAGCGCCACGCGCAGGTAGGCCAGTCCGAAGCCGGACGCGCCGACCTTGACGACGAACTCGAGCACCAGCACGGCCAGTACCACGCGGTTGACCGTCTTGAGCGCCCGCGTGAAGGCGGCGGACGGCGGAGAGTCGCTCATGTGCGGGTGCGGATCGTCCAGCACGAGGCACACGCAGCTCGCCAGGATCAGGAGCTGCACCAGCCGAGAGAACCACGGACTGGCGGCTACTCGCGAGCACCCGGCGACCCAGCGGTCGACCAGCTCGTCGCCGAAGGGCAAGCGAGAGATCCACGACGTCTTGTTGGCGGCTGGGAAGCGGTACCGACCGGCAGCAGGCGATGTGTCGACGGGCGCGAGGTCTCCTTCCGGCGGACTGGCGGCGTAGCGGTCGTCGAGCCCGAGGAACATGCGCAGCTTTACGTTGCTGACGTTGTCTAGCTGCTCGAGCTCCCCGAAGGCGCGCACGCCGACCTCCTCGATCTTCTCGTAGATGTCGAGCTCCTTGGGCACGGCGATGATCTGCGCGAGCTGCAGCTGGTAGGCCTCCTCCTCCGAGATGGAGAAGTTCTCGAGGATGACGGCGATGAAGAGGTTGAGCAGCACGTACTGGCCCACGACGAAGTTGACGACCAGGAAGGGCACCATGAGCCAGTGCGGGTCGCTCGCGTTCACGGCGTCGTACGCCACGCTGGACCACTGGTCGCCCGTGATGACCTGCAGCAGCGTGAGGAAGGAGCGGCCGAACGTGTCGAAGTTCCAGCGCGGCGTCTTCTCCTCGTTGCGCAGCCGGCCGCCGCCGAAGAGCTGCATGGCGATGATGCTGTTGACGACCTGGAAGAGCAGCATGAAGACGACCACGTCGACTACACCGCGGGACGACTTGAGGATCGACTCGACCAGCTTGCGCGTGCCCTCGTACTTCATCATGAGCCGCCCCACGCGCAGCGTCCGCAGCGACGACGCGCTGTGGAGACCAGAGATGGCAGTCGAGCTCACGTTGCTCAGCACCATGTTGACGCTCGTGCAGACCACGACGACGGCGTCGAACACGCGCTCCGTGCTGCGCAGGTAGTTGCGCGGCCCGCGCATGGCCGCCATGCGCGCCAGCATCTCGGCCAGGAAGAGCCCGCCGAAGAGGTACTCGGTCACGGACAGCACGGCCGTGAGCGTAGAGCCCATGCCCTCGTACTCGAGCAGCAGGAAGAGCGTGTTGGCCGCGATGCACAGCGTCACGGCGTCGTCGAACTTCTTGGACAGCACCAGTCGCTGGAAGGCCGCGAACGTCTTGCTGGTTTGATTGTCGGCGTCAGCGCTGGCGCTCGCCAGTACCAGCGCGTCGCTAGACGCCGTCACTTGAGGAGACGCGGAGTCCATGAACCCTGGCAGCTTGATGACCGACGAGCGAGGGCCGTTGAGGCTCCGTCGAGTGAGTGCCACACTCTCGGACGTGGGGGTGCTGTTGCCTCCCAAGCTCGGGCGTGCGGCTGCGAGCGCCTCGGCGAGCTGCTCGACCGGGAAGCCGTCGTGGATGAGCCGAATGGTCGTGTCGACTGTCAGATTGCGCAGCGTTTGCCACTTGTGGAGCCTCAGCAGCGTCTTGTCGGCTCCGTCGACGGGCTTGGACGGCGGCGCACTGGATGGTCGCACCTTGAGCGGCGTCAGAGCCAAGCTGGAGCGTTCGATCAAGTCCTGACGGCTCTCCATCGGCAGTGGATGGACTGCAGCCATGCCCTCGTCGACTGGAGGTGGCCGCGTCAAGTCGACAACAGTGTCAGCGCTAGGCTTTCGCTCGGAGGCCAACAGCGACTCCTCAAGCACGAGCGTGGCGCCCATGATCATGTTGACGTGCGTCTCCTCGACGTCCGGGTCCATCTTGCCCATGCATCGCGGGCGGCCGTCGTCCGTCTCGTCGTCGACCGTGAAGTTCATGAAGGCCGTGGTGATGACGGCCACGAAGAGGTTGACGACGAGGAAGACCATGGACGCGACGATGGCCACGAAGAAGAGGATGCTCGCGGGCGACGTGGCCTCCACCACGGGCTCCATGATGTCGACCACCCAGCCGTCTTGAGCCACGACGAGGAAGACGAGGAAGAGCGCGCGAACACCAGAGTCGAAGTTGACGTTGGCGGATGGAGGGCCTGAAGTGTAGCAGAACTGTTCGCTGGCTGGACAGCTCGCGTTGCTGGAGCAGTAGACTCGCGGTAACGCTGCCACGATGTCGGATGTGAGGTCTCCACCGCTGCCCGAGGTGTTGGTGGCGGCGGAGACGACTTGGATGGCGCACTGGCTGTCGTAGCTGCCGTTGTAGGCCTCGAGCCCGAAGATGGAGAAGGCGAGCAGCCCGAAGAGCGCGAGCGTGCCGACGTTGGCCAGGAAGGGCACGGCCCGCGCCAGCGCCTTGAGGATGCGGCGCAGACCCGCGTAGAGCGTGAGGCTGCGCGCCATCTTGAGCCCGCGCAGTACCTTCCACTGGCTCGAGGACGCCGTCAGGTGCGACAGCAGGCTCGCGACCAGCAGCGCCACGTTGAGGAAGCGGAAGCGCGAGCGACCCAGGTACGTCTGCGGGCCCCCGTAGAGCCCGACGGCAACGGCCTTGAGCGCCACCTCGAGCAGCAACAGCAGCGTGCAGGCCACGTCCATGCGGCCCAGCGCCGCTCCAGAGTAGTACGAGTCGTCCATGGCCAGCACGCCCATGTCGACGAGCACGACGGCGTACACGGCCGCGCGGAACCAGTCGCTCTTGGTGACCACAAGCAGCCGGGCCCGCAGGTCCGCCAGCCACGGCGGGCCTTGCTCGCCTTCATGCAGCGGAGTCGTCAGCTCGTCTGGTACTGGCGGCGAGGCACTGGCGTGCTCTGCGAGCTGGTCTGTGCTCTGGTCTCTGGCTGGAGTGTCGTCGCCGGGAGGCGGCGAAGAGGACGGAGCGGGTTGATAGTGCGCGCGGTGCCGGCCGAAGTACTTGGAGCCGAAGTGGCGCAGTCGAGAGAGCTCCGACTGGCTCAGCACGGCCTCGGCCACGCCTGAAGACGAGCTGAGCACCTGTGACGTGCGCCGCAGCAGTAGGTCCTCCTGCGCCGACAGCTGGACGCTCGCGCGGTGGTGGTGGCGGCCTGAGGTGAGCGTGATGACCCGGTGGGCTGGAGGCTGGAGGCCGGTCTCGTCCGCCTCGACCGCCGCGACGGCATCGGTAGCCGCCATTGAACTGTCTAGGCCGGTCGTCGCGTGTACAAGAGCATTGAGGCTGGTCTGGCGGTTGGCCTGCCGCTCGCTATCTTGAGCTTTGAGCGTCGCCGTCGATATAAATACAACACATGGAGATCGAGGCGCACGGCGAAAGGTGAAGATGAATGTACACACGTTGTCTATGGATGCCTGCCAATGCCTGACCTACTGCTTGCCGGCGGCTTGGGCCACAAAGTCCCTGGCGAGCTGCTGCACGCGCGCGACGCCCGCGGCGTCCCCGTGCGCCTGCTCGAACTGCAGCGCCTTCTTGAACCAGAAGCGCATCTTCTTGGCCGAGAAGTCCATGGCCAGCAGTCGGTCGAAGAGCCCGCGCACGCGAGCCACGCCGCCGCTGGCGTCCGCCGGCAGCCCGCACTTGACCTCCTTGTCCACGTACACGCTCCAGAGGTCGACGCGCTTCGGGTAGTTGGCCAGCACGCCCTCGAAGATGGTGCGCGCCTTGTCCAGCTCGCCGGCCTCAAACATGAGCTGTCCGTAGCGCAGGATCACGGGCAGCTGCTTGTGCAGCGCCAGGCTGCGCAGCGCGCGCTGCAGCGTCTCGGCCGCCCGCGCCAGCGCTCCCTGACCCACGTGCAGCTGCAGCGACCGCAGCCACGGCTGCTTGCTGCCCTTGAACTTCTTCTGCATGGTGATCAGCGTGCGCTCGGCGTCCGCCAGCTCACCCGCGCGCGCGTAGAGGTCCACCAGGTGCAGATACACGCGCTTGGGCCGGTTGGCCGCCAGCGCGCGATCGAAGACCCGCTGGAAGCCCTCGGCGTCCCCGAAGTCGTGCTCCAGGTTGAGCGCCGCCACCCACACGTTGAGCTTCTCGGCCTCGCCGCACGAAGCCACGGCCGCTGTCGCGCGCGCCGCCACGTCCCGCGCCAGCGCCACCTCGGTCAGCGACACGTGGAACGCCATGTACTGGATCCACAGGAACGAGCTGTGCGGCGCCGCTGCCAGCAGCCGCTCGAAGTCGCCTGCGCTAGCCGGCGCGTCCGCGTCCGCCGCCAGCGCCTTCTCACGCATCGCCACCCACTCGTCGCTCGGCCGGGCAGGCCGGCGAGTGCTGGCGCCAGCCGCCACCGGCTTCTCCTCCTGCTCTTCCTCGTCGCTGTCGCTATCCGATGCCTCGCCGTCCGCCGCGGGACCCAGCGCGTCCACGAACCCGTCCCACGCAAACTCGACAGGCGCCGTCTTGGCATCCGCGCCATCCTCGGCGGCGTCCTCCTCGTCCGATGACGAGCTCGACGCGTCCGCCTGCTTGACCTTGATGACCGGCGCCTTAGCCTTGACGACCGGCGCCTCCTCCTCCTCTTCCTCCTCGTCGTCCACGTCCATGGGCTCGGCCGCGTCCTCCTCCTCGGCGTCGCTCTCGTCCTCGCTTTCGCCTTCCTCCTCGTCGCTACTCTCCTCGTCGGCAAAGTACGATGGTTTAAGACCGAAGCTCACGCGGCGGTCCTCCACGCGCAGCACCTTGGCCTTAACGTAGTCGCCCTCGGCGAACACCTGGTCCAGCGGCCGCGTCACTCGCTCGTCCGCCACCTCGGACACGTGGCACAGCCCGCTGATGGCGCTGCCGTCCACGCGCACGAAGACTCCGTACGGCTGCACCTTGGTGATCGTGCCCTTGACCGTCATGCCCTCGGCCAGGTCCTGCCAGCGCAGCCGCGCCGCGTCCTCGGCCACCACCGACGCCTTGAGACTCAGCTCCACGCCGCGCGCCGACGCGCTCGTCACGCGTCCAGCCACAAGCGTGCCGGCTGGGAACGCGGCCGCCGGGTCCGCCACGAAGTCGTCGCTCAGCTCGCGCAGCAGCACGCGCGCCGTCGCCCCGCGCTCCAGCCGCACGAAGCAGCCGCTCTTGCCCGTCGACACCACCACGCCAGTGACCAGCTCGCCCACCTTCAGCTGCGTCGAATCGCTCTTCTTAACGCCAGCCGCCCACGCCGCCGCGTACGCGCTCGGGTCCGCCAGCGCGTCCTCGCGCAGCGACAGGTCAACGTGCAGCTCCCCGCCGGCCGACTCAGTCGTCGCTAGCACCACGCAGCGCACCGCCTTGCCCTGCGCCGAGAACTGCGGCAGCTCGTGCATGCCGTTGCGCCACTGCGCCGGCGGCAGCAGCTCCGTGGAGCACGCACGGCCGTGCACGTGAGCGCCAAGCTGCACCATGACAGCGGGCGGCTTGACGGCCGCCACACGCGGGCTCAGCACACCCAGCACGACGTTGCCAGGCTGAAGCGCAGCCGCCGACAGCGGCGCCGACCGCACGAGCGACATGTCGACGCGCTGCTTGGTCTCGTCCACGGCCAGCACGAACGCCGTGACGCGCTTGCCGACTGGCCAGTGCGATCGGAAGTGGTCCACCGCGTCCGCGTCGTCCGACAGCTCGGCGAGGCTCACGTACCCGGCTACGCGGTGGCTCAGCCGAAGCACCAGCGAGCCGGCCAAGTGCTCGGCCACGACACCCTCGAGCGACGCGCCGACCCGCAACAGCGCTCGACCCGCGCTCCCCTCGGCCCAGTCGGGCCGCACGAACGTCCGCTCCGTGTCCTTCACCTCGTCCTTATCCTCGTCCTCGTCACCGCCCTCTACGTCGGCGGCGCGCAGCGACAGCGCCACCATGTGGAACACAGCCGGGTTGTCTTCGCCCACGGGCTTGAGCTTGTGGGCTCCCTTGGCAGTGACGGAGATCACGCGGCCAGTGACTGTCTCATGCGGCTGGAAGCGGTCGAACGGGTGCCGCACGCCGCCCGAGCTCACCAGCTCGTCCACGTCGGCGATCGACACGCTGGCGACCACCTTGCCGCCCCGCTTGCTCGTCTTTAGCCGGATATCCAGCGTCGCCTCGTTGACACCGGAGACGCGGCCGGTCAGCAGCTGGCCCACGACTAGGTCGGTCGCCGAGTACTTGGGCAGCCCCGACGTGCTCGTCGAGTACGCATCATTGCCAGCCTTGCTACGCCCGGACGCCGCCAGCACGTCCTCTGGCTCGTACGCGAGCAGCGGCAGGCCCTGAAACGGGCTGAACGCCGCGCCGGACGGCAGCGACGGAGACACAACGCGAGCAGAGAAGACACTGCCGACGTCTAGCTCCAGTGCCGCGCTCGTCGTGGACGGTGCCCAGAAGTCGCTCAGCTGCACGACGCCGAGCCGCTCGGCCCCGCCCGCCTCGAAGGACGCCACGACATACGAGCCGGTGGCGCCAACGGCCACGACGGTTGCGGCGGCCACCTTAGCGCCAGCAGCGAGGCGCAACGCGACCGCCTTCTTGCGTCCTTTGCTGCTCGCGGCCTGCACCAGCTCGGCGTCGACGGCACCGTAGTACACGCGCTTGGCGAAGTCGTAGTCGGTGGCCACGAGCTTCACTCGGGCACCTTCCTCCCACGAAGCGTCAGCTTGTGGCGCAGGGACCACCACGGTAACCGCGTCCGCTCCCTTGGTCTCCACCGAGAAGACGGCACCGTACGGCCGCACGCCAAGGAACTCGCCCTTCTCCGCCTTGCCGATCGTGAGAGAGCTCCCTGCCGGTAGCAGCGCTGCAGCAGCTGCCTCTTCGGCGAACGCCGCAAAGAAGGCTGGCGTCGGCGCACGCGCCAGCAGCTCGCGGCCGCGGAAGCCGACGACGAACTGCTGCTTGGCCGCGTCGACCCTCTCGACGCGGCACACGACGGTCTCGCCCGTCTCAAACATGTCGTCGGCGATTTCGGCCGTGAACTTGTCGGCCAGCAGCGCTTTGGGAGCCACGGCGACCAAGTTGTTGAGGAACTTGACGAACACGCCGATGTTGGCGTTCACGGACGCGACGAAACCCACGAGCACGGCGCCGGCCTCGACGTCGCTGAACACCTTGGGCAGTCCCTTGGGCCCGGCCGCAGACGCGTTGGTACTCGCAGCGAGCGACAGCAACAGCGGCTTGAGCGAGAACGTCACGACGCCGTCCGCGGACTGCGAGATGGCCAGTGCGGGCGTGGCGAGCACGTCGCCAGCCGAGTAGCGGCTCGCGAGCGCATCCACCAGCGCCGTCTGCCGCGGGAAGTCGGTCAGCTGCACGAACGGCAGCACGCCGTCCAGGCCGTCGGGCGTCTGCACGCGGAAGCACGAGGCCTCAACATCGACGACCCGGACACCGCGAACGGTCTGGCCAACGATCGCAGGTGCCTCAGCTGGGGAAGTTATCGGGGACGAATTCGACGCCGTCACGGTCGCGGACGCGTCGAACGACAGCGTGAGGCGCTGCTTGGTAACATCGCAGCGCGTGACACGGGCCTTGACGACCTGTCCGAGCGCATACGCACGCTCCAGGTCGGTCACGCCGGCCTGACGCAGCACGCCAGCGGGCACCAGTCCGTATACGTCACCAAAGAAGGAGACGACGACGCCGTAGTCGGCGATCTTGGTCACGACACCGTGCGCCACGAGACCCATCGTCGCATCCTCGAACGACGACAGCGCCGGCAGCTCGGACGCCACGAGGGCCTTCTTGAGAGTTAGGTACGTCTTCTTGCTGGACGCGTCGACGCGCAGCACGCGCGCGTCGACCGCACGGCCCACCTGGAACCGGCCGCTCCCGTCGCCCTTGCCCGTTCGGCCGGCCTTCTTGAGCTGCACGAACGGCGGCACGTGCTTGGCCGGCACGACGCCGCGTACGCCTTCGCCGAGCTCCAGCAGCACGCCCCACGTGTCGATCGCCAGAATCTTGCCGCTCACCTTCATGCCCGGCACCAGGTCCTTGTGGCGCAGCACGGCCTGCTGGAGCGACGACGGCTTGCAGCTCACCTGGACGAGTCCGTCGAACGGCGCGAAGCCGATCACGCGGCACTTGACCGTTCCGCCGACCGAGAAGCGCTTCTCGATGCGATCCACGCGCTCGTCCGCCAGGTTCGAGATGTGCACGTACGCAGGCGAGAACGCCTTCCACGAACTCTTGTTGGCGCCGCTGTCGGTGTCCATGGTTTCGTCTCCGTCTCCATCGACAGCGCTCGCCTTGCGCGGCAGCGACAGCAACATTCCGATGCCCGAGTCGATCCGCTCGATGGTGGCCGCGTCCACTGTGTCGCCGACGTCCAGCGACCACTCGGGCGTCTGCAGGTGCACCACGTGCGGCGCCATAGAGAGGCAGATCTGCTTGTTGACGGCGTCGACGCTGATGATGCGCGCGCGGCCCTTGATGCCCTTGCGGTAGGCGTCCTCCCAGCCGCGGCGGCACGGCAGGCTCATGTGGCTCTGCTCCACCGTGCCCGAGAAGAAGGAAAGAAAGTGGACGCGCAGACCGGTCGCCAGCACCTCCTCCACGCGTACGTTGAGCAGCATGCCGGGCACCAGCTGCGGCAGCGTGAACGCGTCGCCACGCGTCACGGCCTTGACCGCCAGGCTGCGCTCCGGCGTTACCGTCACCGTCAGCGTGTGCGTGTTCACCGATGCGACGCTCACGAACAGCAGCTGGCCCTTGTGCACACCGCCGCTCGGCAAGTCCTTGCGCGGGACGAAGGCCGTAAGCCCGCGGATGCCGAGGTTGACCACTGCGCCATGGTCCTCGACAGACGAGACGGACGCGTGCAGTGCTACGCCCCTGGCCGCCACCTGCGGCGTCAACTCGGCGTGCACGAGCGACATCCGCAGCGACAGGTGGATCTGCCGGTGCTTGCCCTCCTTGGCCGTGCCGAGCACGACGACCGGCACGAACTGGCCGACCGAGAAGATGTCGCTGAGCTTGGGCAGCGCCTCGTCCTCGTCCTCCTGCTCGCCGGCCGGTGTAAGCCCGCGCGGCTTGCTCTTCCGCTGCTTCTGCTGCTCCTGGTGCGCGTAGAACTCGTCCGAGCACTCGACCAGGCTCACGGTGCCCGTCAGCTTGTTCGGCAGGCTCACGAGCAGGTCGTAGCCATCGTTCACCTGGCGAACGCAGCCCAGCAGTCGCATGCCCTTCTTTAGCCCCTTGAAAGAGAGCGCAGGCGCCACATCCTGCTTATCGCCCGCCGGCGTCGCGGCTGCCTCCACACGCGGCTTCTTGGCCGCCTTGCGCTGCTTGTCGTCCGCCTTGGCAGCCACGCCGCCTGTCGCGGCCACGCCCTTCCGGCCGAACAGCGCGTCCGGCCCGGCTGCCGCCTCGCTTTCGACCACTGCGGGAGCGTCCGCGCTCGAGTTCTTGCGCTTCTTGGTTTTGGCCTTGTCACTCGAAGCAACAGCGGGCGGCTGCTTGGCCTGCAACGGCTTCTTGCCGCGCGGGAAGCTGGTCGGCGCCACCATCTCGGCCGTGTGCGTCGGGCTTTAGTGGTGGGTTGCGCGGGCTGGATAGCGGTTTAGGAGCCCGGAGTCGCGCGAGCAGGTAGCCTGACGGGTGAACAGCAGGTCACGTGGAGATTCCGCGTGCGTGCGCCTCGCTCGAGTCGATCAACTGCGCTCGCAAGTTGCGTCGTCGCCGCCGCCAGCAATGTGATGGCACCGTTTCGCGGTGCGCTTTTTGGATGGCCACCCAGACGGCGACTCCGGTTCGGCAGAAAGACGCGGTTCAACGCGGGGTAGGGCGGTTCAGGTGTGAACCGCAGCTGTTCACGGAGGAGGTGTGATGACACCTGCCGTGAATAAGGAAGACAACTTGTTCGGCGTTTTCGTTGCTTCGATAACGTTATCGCCAATATATTCAAATACATTCAAATATCAATCATCACAATTTAATAATATCTAGTTTTAGAATATTTAGAAATTAGTTGTAAAATATTATTACGAAAAGGAGGGCAAGTCATCCTTCATCCCAGAGACGGGCCGTGCTCCTCTCGCTTCGCTTGAAGTTGTCGTGACGCGGCGAGCAGTTTCCGCCGCGGGCGGGTCTGATCTCGGCAGACGCCGACGCAGGCGCGGACGCCGACGCTCGGTTCGATGCTCGGCCGCGTCACAATCAGCGTGCAGATGACGCGGCGTGGAGTGAATGCGCTAGCCGCAGAGGCAGGTCCGACCGGTTGAAGCGCGCGCAATGTGCCGACAATTGCCGCGCATTGGACCGACTTCTTGAGTTCTACGCGTAAGAATGCGCGCTCCGCCCGCCGCCTGCCTGCAGACGAACGCGCAGGATCTTGACCTAGTGGAGGCGTGAATGACACCGAAAGAGCGGTTGACAGGGCATTGGAAGTCTCGAGCGTGGCGAGAGTATCGATACAGGCGTGTTGGCATACCAAATGTACCTAGCAGATCCTAGTCCTAGCGGCCCTGGCGGCCCTGGGTGCTCGTGGCGTGGCGAGTCACGTCGCTGGGGCGACAGTCCGCCCGCCGGTCGCTTGACGCCCAGCCAGGGTGCAGATAAATATCTATAGTTCCCGTGCATCCGTGGTGGTTCTGGGGGTCGTCGCGGCGACTCAATCGCCCTGGCAGTCGAGCTCGGAGAAGCGCTCGTCTGTGGCCGGGTCGAGCATCCAGGCGCTGAGCTGGCACGGGTACTCCTGCTGGCGCTCCTCGGTCGCGACCTTGACGAGTTTGACGCACACGCTGACCTTGACGACCTGCTTCTCGATGTTGAGCCCTGGCAGGTCCCGGCGCGGCAGCTTGGCGAGCGCCTCGGTGAGCACGAGCGACGACTCGAGGTTGTCCACCGCGTAGATGCCCGTGAAGGCCTTGGGGAACTGGAAGCGGCAGACCGGGCACGTGCTCTGGTTCTGCAGCCACGACTCGATGCACGGGTAGTGGAACGAGTGCGCGCAGGGCAGCGCGACGAGTCCGTCGCCGGGCGACTCGCTCAGGCAGATGGCGCACTCGGCGTCCTCTCGCGCCGCGCCGCCCTCCTGGCGCTCGAGCTGCTCGAGCACCGACTGGTCGGCGGGCGACGAGCTCTTGAGCCGCGGAGAGATGTAGCGCATCATGAAGCGCACCCACGTGGGCGTGCGGAAGATCTCGAGCACGTCGTGCACCACGGCGCCCGCCGGCGCGTGGTACTGCACCTCGACACGCACGGTGATGTCCATCGCCAGCGCGTCCACGTCCAAGTCGGCTATGGTTGCTGCTGCGCGTTCGGGCCTCGAGTCGATCGATGGCCCGGCAGGAGACGGACGCAGTGCGGACGGGCGCTGCGGGCGGGGCTTAAGAGTCTGTGGAGCTGTCGGGCGGGTGAAGAAGCACTGGACAAGTGTAGCTCGTGCCCGAAAATCGCAAAGTGAGCGTCCGTCCGTCGGCCGACCCGACCCGTCTTATTGGGCCGGTGTACTGGGATTAGATGGGCGTTTGTCGGCCCAGGCTGTGGCCGGATTGTACCCCGAGTGGATCTCGCGCGCGGCCAGTTGGGCGGCCAGGCGCAGCGCCATGGCAGGGCCAGCGATCTCCGGTCCGGCGTGCCTGGCACTGGCTGCCCATTGGCCCAACGCGAGCCTGGAGGAAGGACGACGGATCGCGGCGCGGAGGATACCGAGCCACTGTCGCGGCCAGCGCGGGCGAAGCAGTTTCCGACGAAGAAACGAGCGCGGGGCGGCGGACTGCCGCGCTTGATCAGTCCGCCGCGGGTTTCACAACCGGGGCATAGTCCGCGCCAGTGATTCCGAGGCGACGCTACCGCCACAGTCTGCCGCGGGTGACCAGATGAGCGCGCCGAAAAAGTCAGACGGGAGCGATGCGGTCTCCGACTCTGGCGGATTGTATGTCGCGCCCCGTCGCTTGCACGCGACCTTTCCCCCGGCTGCGGTGGGGAACCTCGCGCGTGACGGCCGCGCATGGGCACAACAGGGCTACACAGGATCGGGTTTGACGGGGCGAGCACGTCACCCTTACAGTTTCCGTGTTGAGTCGATTGGAGCCTGTGATATCCAATGGTTCTGGAGCTGACCTCCAGCATGTATTTCTACGGGCTACACGACAATTAGCGCTCCACTATGAAAGGCTAGCCGTTCGCGTCCATCGGCATAGGCGGGGTGCGAGCTGAACTCGGTCTGGCTCGTTACCAACGTAGCAGATGGGACTCGGGCCTGGAAACTGAGCCAAGCGTAATGCTCCGCATCTGCGACGTGTGCGGACTGAAACAAAGTAACGAGGCCGCTCACGGACACCAAGTCGCCACACCCCCGCACCGCGCCCCGAGCCCAGGATGGACCGCTGACTGTTGCAAGCCTTCGCCTTATCGCGATGCTTTTGCTGCAGAGACGCGGACCGTTGCTTCAATGCCTTGAAGCCTTGAACGGAGCAGCGCCACCATTGTCGAGACCTCGCTGCGTCGCTCACTCACTGCAGACACTGGCTCAGCTAACGCGTCGCGCTTCTCCGAGTGCTCCGCACGGTGCAGCTCCGAGCTCGAGATCAGGTCCATTTCATCAGTCTGCACGCCGACCACATGCGCTGCCACAGTGCGGTACTGTAATGAGTGCAACACACGGAGGGGGGGGTACGCAACGGGCTGCACCATCTGCAGTGGCGCGCGTCCGTTCGTCGCGCTGCCCCAGCGAAACGCCGTACCCAGTCATCACTCCAGCGCTGGGCGTACATACAGTTGTGCTCCAATCCCTGGTCAGTGGTGTGTGGCCTTGTCGAGTGAGATATCGCCGCTGATCTGGATGTGTCGCTCGGAGCTCGCGTCTTGCCCGCTCCATTGTCGCGTCGCGCGTAACTTCACAGGCGTCACCTCAACGCCGCCGGCCACAACTTGGCGCGTGCCAATTTTTCACCCGGACATGCCGCCGACTATACAGAGTTACTCCGCGCTCGGCCAACATATCAGCGTCGCAACCAGCACCGCTACAAACGACTGAAGCAAGCTCGTCGTGGAGGTGTCGTGTGCCTCGTCTTGTGCGCCGGAGTCGCGGGCTGTAACGCGGTGAAGTAATGCTGCAAGTTTACTGTAACGCGGTCTTATCGTGGCTTGGTTGTTGCTCGCGTATCAGAGTCGCTCGTCGCTCCGCCACAGTACAGTAACAACAGCGTCTTGCTCTTCGCTCTGAAGCGCTCGCTCACTCGACGAGATAAGACCGCTTGGTGACGCCTAGCCAGCAGCTGGCTTTCGAGCAGTGCTCCTGGCCTCTTATCCGCTTAATCGTCGTGAGCACACGGCCCATTCCCCATTCTCCACGCTCCGTCCGACGCCGTGCACATTTGATTCGAGCAGCAGCATGGAGCTGTCGGTGCGTGTCGAGGTGCGGTACCTGGCCCCAGCGCGGTCGCGAGTCAGCGATGTGCTGCGGCTGCTGCGCTCGGCCACGTGGGTCGCCTTCATGGCTCGCCACATTGCGCCGCGGCTCGAGAAAGTCTCGCCCGCCGAGGCATCCGAGCTCAGCCGACTCGCGGCTCAGCCCGACGCTCGCTGCGACGAGTGCGCCATCTGCATGGACGCGGACGACGGCGAACAGGAGCAGACTCGACCGGCCGCCCAGCTGCCGTGCGGCCACACCTTCCACCTTGAGTGCATCCGGCCATGGCTGCAGCTCCAGAGCACGTGCCCCGTGTGTCGCTGGCAGCTCCGCAAGGCCTTCGCGGGCCGCTACGCCGTGCGCGAGCTGTCGTCCGTCGTGCTCCTGGACGACGACCTCACTGCCATTCCCCGCCTCCAGCTACCGGCTGCCTGCGTCGAGAACCGATACGTGTGCACGGTGGTGACGGTGCGACTCGCCAAGGCCCACAGCCTGGACCGCGAGAAGCCGTGCGCCGTGAACGCGCACATGGCCGACAGACGCACCGGCGAAGTCTTCTCCGAGTTGGCGCCGACGCAGGAGACCGACTGGCGGCGGCTCCCACGGCGGAAGGCAGCGCCAGCAGTGGCGACGGACTGCAGAGCCGAGGCGTTTGCGCCGCTGCCTCCACTTGCGGATGTGCTGGCGCGCACCGACCAACGCAAGCGCCAGGTCCGCCTCGACGACGACGGCGAGCTCGACTACTGCGTCGTGACCAAGCGGCGGCGCCACTCGGACTAATCCCTGACCCCTGAGTCCAGTAGCAGCAGTAGTGGAGCTGCACAAGTTAGATTGTAACATATAAGCAGGCTTCTAGCGCGTCTGCTGTCACATCCCGCCCAACAGAGGACCATTGCTGCGCTTGAGCGCATGCTGACCCCACAATGCATCCATGACCGCGAAACGACGCGATTTCCCTTTTTATCCAATAGATGCGCGTGTTTCAGTCATTACAACCAATGAAAGATCGCGTCCTTTCGTTATTAATTCAGCCAACTATCCTGCCTACCAGTTGAAGCGGCCAAGTCTCCCACAGATGGATCTCTACGAGGCCTGCGAGAATGGCAACGAGGAGCGCGTGGTCGAGTTGTTGCTGCTGGGCGAGACCGGCCTGGGCGATGGCCGCCACCGGCCCAGTCGCCGTTTCGCCTTCGGCAGCGGTGTCCAAGTTGTAGCCAAGGCCATCGCGTCTCCAGCCGCCAGTATCATACCGGCAGACACGCCGTCAGCCATGGTTCAGGAGCGAGGCACCGCCGGTCGCACGCCACTGCTAGCCGCGTGCATGGGCGTCCAGGTCGGTGTCGTGCGGCTGCTGCTGGGCGAGCCGTGCGTCGTGCGCTTCACCGGCCGGTCCAAGGAGGAGACGCTGGCGCTGCTCTCACCTTTGGCGGACGAGTACCGTCGCCAGTGCTCAGCCGTCGCTGCAGTCTCGACCACGAACGATCCGGTCGAGTCGCTGTTCGACGTCACACTCGTCTCCAAGTCCGGGCAGGAGCAGATCCCAGTCGCGACTGTGGGACTACCGCCTGACCGCGTCGTGGCTCCGCGAGACCTCGTGGAAGGCGTCGCACACGTCGACGACTTTGGCAACACGCCGCTTCAATGCGCAAGCTGCTTCGGCTGCGGGTCGTCCGAGAGCCACGTGGACGACTGCCTCGAGATCACAAAGCTGCTGCTGGCGCACGGAGACCAGCCCAACCTGGCCAAGCTCGCCAACAAGTGGACACCGCTGCACTGGGCCGCATACAACGGCAACCACGAGCAGGCAGCCATCTTGCTAGCCCCCGACGCACACGTGGGGGTTGGCACCGTGGCCAGGACGCAGTTCAGCATCCCGCTCATGGTCAACGACGCCGGCTTGTTCCCTGTGGACGTGGCTGGCCGCCGCGGCCTCATCTTGATGAAGGAGACGGAAGAACTTCGCAGCAATGGCTCAACCTCCTTTGACGACACACAAGATGACTATGAGACGGTGGACTACGCGCGCTGGCGGCTGCGACTGGACCACGTGGAGGTTCTCAAGCTCTTCACGCGCGAGTTCGTCGACCACGCGATCGAGCTGCAGCGGTACGTGAGCGACATGAACAGCCGCGTGCCGCTGGCGCTGTTGCGAGGTAAGCAGCACGCCAAGGCGCGCAAGAAGCGCTTCTCCACCTCTGACGCGGTCCGGTACGGTCAGCACTTACTGTACTGGGTCGGCTGCTTCGGCTTGGAGGACGAGCTGCGCGCATTACTGACCCTCAAGCTGCATCTCCGGTCGGTTGACACCGGGGAAGAGGTCGTGACTCTCCAGCCGCTGTACGCGTGCTCGTGCGAGGAAGACAAGCGCCAGTCGGTGCTGCACGCCGTGGCGGCGCTTGGCAAGGCGGACATCGTCTCGCTGCTGCTCCAGGAGATCCTCTACACCCAGCAACAAACGTGTGCAGTCGACGTGTCGCCGTCTGTAGCAGCCAAGGCGATCCGGAAGAACGTCGTGGTGCCTGGAACTTCAGCTGCCATCGCCGCTAACCAAGCCAAGAGCTCACTGCTGGACGTCCAGCCACTAGTCCACGCCGGGTGGACCAGCCACCGCAAGGAGACGCCGCTGTTCCTGGCCGCGCTCTTCCTCCACCACGATATAGTAGTCATCTTCACACATGTCCTCTCGCCTTCCAGTGTTGCCTGGGAGCTCGCGGCCTGTACCATCGAGGGCTCGTTCATCCGGCACGTGGCCGACCACTTGACCAAGACGGTGCTCGGCATCAGCAGCTCGTCAACCCTCGTGACTGGCGAGTACGTCCTGCTCTTCGACGGCGACCGCAGCAAGCCGTTCAAGGAGTCGCTGGTCGAGACGCTGCGCGAGGACAGCGCGACGGCGCCAGCACTCGTAGTAACCCGCGCTGGGAGCCGCGAGACGCCACCGCCGAGCCGGAGGCTGCTGCGGTGGCTACACAACCCCAAGCGCACGGACTACGTCGTCGTGGGCGTGACGAGCGAGGTGTTGACGCGCCACGCCGAGGCGCTGCAGCTCAAGGTCAAGCTGCGCGGGTCGGCTGTCCGCTCCAAGTACAGCGCGGCGACGGCCGAGCAGTTCGAGCCCTTGCGGTCGCTGCAGCGCCAGCAGGTGGTGCTGGACATTATCCAGAAGAACGTCAACGTCCAGCGCCATGTGCGTCGAGGAAACTTGGCCGCCGTGTTCCCGTTACACGACGCGTCCGGCTGCAGGAACATCATGCGCCAGTGGGTCCGATCAGACGCCAACGCCCGCGTCTTCCAGCCGTTCGGACCCGGCAGCCTGCGCCAGTTCCTGCTCGAGCGCCGCACGCACCAGTACGAGATGCTGTGGCCGCTGCTGACGTACTTTGGCGAGAAACACGCCTTCTACTACGCGTTCGTGACCTTCTACTCGGCCTGGCTGCTGCCTATCGCGGCCCCCGGCGCGCTCGTCCAGCTGCTCTGGCTCGCCGACGGCCTGCGGTTCCTCACGCCGCTCTTCGCCGTCGTCGTGTGCATCTGGGCCACGCTGCTCGTCGAGCGCTGGAAGCGCAAGAAGTCCGAGATCCAGCGCACCTTTGGCGACTTCAAGCGCAACCGGACCGAGGAGGCCCCCGAGTTCTACGGCGACTTCCAGGTCGAGACGCTTGCCAAGCCAGAGGTCGAGGTCACCTTCCCCAAGTCGGTGCAGCTCTTTCGCGTCTACTGCGGACTGCCCGTGCTGCTCACTCTCGGCTGCACCGTCGTCGCCATCTTCGTGGGCGTGAGAACCGGCCAAGCCTCGCAGCAACTCGTGATGGAGATACTACCGGGTGTGCCGGAGCAGCTAGCCGTCTACCTCATCCCGGTACTCAACGCCGTGTCCATGATCGTGCTCGACTACGTGTACACGCGCGTGGCGTGCGCGCTGACGCGGTGGGAGAACCACCGCACCGTGTGGGAGTACGAGTCCATGCTGGCGGCCAAGCTCTTCTGGTTCAAGTTCCTCAACGCCTTCCTGTCGCTCTTCTGGGTCGCGTTCGTCGACCAGGACGCGTCCACGCTACGCCAGCAGCTGCTCATCGTCATGGGCGTGCGTCAGGTCTGGTACATGCTCGTCCGCAACGTCGTGCCGCTCGTGCTCGTCCATCGTCGGTGGATGGCCGCCGGGTTCGTCTTCCACCGGTCAGAGGCCTCGTCGTCATCCCCTCTAGGTTCGTGCTTCGGCTCCATGCTCGAGTGGTACAACGCCGAGCTAGAGCCGACGTCCGGTGCCAAGGAACAGAGCGACGTGCCGCCGATGGTGCTCGTGCAGGAGCTCATGCAGCCGCCCGACTTCCTCATGGACAAGCAGATGGAGGTCATCCTGCAGTTCGGCTACATCACCATGTTCGTGTCCGTGCTGCCGGCCGCGCCGTTGCTCGCGCTGCTCAACAACGTCGTCACGACGCGGCTGGACGTCATGAGCTGCACACAGGCCAAGCAGCGGCCGCCGTTCGAGAGCGAGACGGAAGTGCAGACCTTCATGAGCATCCTCGAGTTCATGAGCTTCGCCGCCGTCGCCGTCAACTGCGCCGTGCTCTTCTTCACCGTCAAGGACGACTTTGAGAGCCTGCTGCTGCTTGGGTCGACACGTGGCTGGGCTGATTCTGACGCCTTCTACATGGACAAGCTGTGGGTGCTGCTCGTCATCGAGCACGCTGTGTTGGGCGCCAAGGCGCTGCTGTCGCTCACAATCGACGACTCGGCCGCGTGGGTGCAGCACGACGAGGATCGGAGCGACGACGAGCACAAGAAGCGACTCCTAAGGGAGTCCAAAGGCGGCGAGAACCCCATCGGTGGCACTGGAGACTGCCATGCCTCCGAAGCCAGCTCAGTCCCCAACATGAACGGCAAACCGAGTCAACAGCCTCAACCTTCGGTCGGGACGATGGTGGACGAGCTGCTGAGCCAAGTCGAGGCTGAGGCGAGTCCGTCGCTGTCGGAGATCTCCTTGGCGAGTCTGGAGAGGCTGAACTGCATTGTGGCCGGGAGATTGGCGGCTGCAGTCGCAGACCGCGACCAGGCGCTGGTCCGTGAGCGAGAGGCGACCGAGAAGCTCGAGCAGGCGACTCGCGAGCTCGCTGCCAGACCACCACGTAACCACAGCGAGTCGTCTTTCACTACCGCAATTGGAGACCACACGCCGCCGTTGCCTCCGCAACGTGAAGTCGCCAGCGCGAAGGAGAACGAGGGAGCCCAGGGCCTCACGACTGTCAACGGAAGGAGCTCACGTCATTGCTTCCTGTGCTTTGCAGTAGGCGGCGTCAGCACCGCAAGCGACAAGCGCTGCCTCTCGTGTCGAGTGTTCCTGTGCCAGACGTGCGACGTCACGCTGCACCTCGACGACCTCGGTGTGACGGAGCCATCGCACTTCCGCGTCAATGTACCGCTCGAGGCTGACGGCGAGTCTCAAAGCCCTGCTCTCACACACACAACTGACTGCCCGCCGATACCGAAGGATTCGCCTCTCCGAGCTCTAGTCGACGCGTTGGTGGCGAGCGGCGGGTGGATGCAGTGCGTCGACCAGAGCAGCGGGTCGTTGGCCCAAGACGCTTGCGAGGTGCTGCGCCGTTGCGCCGCCAATGTGCCGGTCGTCGAGCGGTTCTTGCGCAACTTGGAGCGACGTAGAGCGCTCGTCGACGGCTCCACCGCCAGCCAGTAAGTGGCGAGCGAGGACTTCCGAGTCAAATGCAATGCAGGACAAGTTGCTTGCTGTCAATGGGTGCCGACGCCACTGCCAACATGTGCGTCACTGTGGAACCCACAGCCATCCGGCGAGTAACACTCACCTGGGTACAACGTAACCAGTTCTGGTTACAGTATACCCCTAACATGTGCAAGTTATTTATGAATATTTTACGGGCAGGCAGGTGGGGTGACGTCGATGGGCTCGCGTGGATGCAGTTGCAGACGCCGCGGCGGCAGTCCGCCTTCTGAGTAGGAGACCTCCTCACTCACAGCGCGACTAGCACTCCCAGGTCAACGCCAAGCAGCTCGAAACCGTCCGCCTCGTCCGCCCGCTGCCGTCGCCATGCCGGCGACCAAGTGGACCGAGTGGCTGGCCCCTCGGCGGTGGCTGTGGGAGCCCAAGCTCATGTACGCGCTGAGTAGCTGCCGGGGCTCGGCGGTCGCCAACTTCCTGGCCGTCTACTACCAGCAGACGGCGGGCTTCTCCAAGGTGCAGATCGGCCTGCTGCAGACGCTGCCGTGCCTCTGCACGATGGTCTCTCCGCCCATATGGGGCGCCATCGCCGACCACATTGGCGACCAGCGCTTCGTGCACAACCTGAGCATCGTGACAGGCTCGCTGCTCATGTTCTCGCTCCAATTCTTCCACTGGTCGTACCCGCTGACCATTGCAGTGCTGCTGCTCGCCAACTTCCAGGCGTCTCCAGGCGGCTCGCTGCTGGACCACGCCGTGCTCGACCTGCTCGACAAGGTGGGCGGAGAGTACGGCAAGCAGCGCTTGTTCGGCGCCGTCGGCTGGGGAGCCGGCGCGTACATCGCTGGCCTGGCCGTCGCGGCCGCCGGCATCTCCTGGGCCTTCAACATCAGCCTCGTCTTCGCCTTCATCTCGCTGTTTGTACTGCGCGCCATCCCGCCCGTGCAGTCG
>JAADXY010000278.1:0-30398 GCA_023338065.1 Phytopythium montanum
GCCGGCGTCGCCAGCTCCTTCACGACACTCACAGACTCGACGACCGCCGATCCGAACACGCTGAAGCCGCTTCGCCTCGTGACAACCACCGCGTCAGTTGTGCGCATGTGTGCGGCTGAGTACGCGTACTGCCTCGGGTACACGGACGTCGGTGACTTGCTCGCCGTCAAGATGGGGAAAGCAGCCGGAGGCTTCAACACTTCACCCGCCATGTCCATCACGCCGCTGGAGAACGTTGAAGACTTCGCGGTCGTGTACGCTGTCGACGCCACTCAAGGCGATGCGGCAGTGTTCGCGTTAGTGTTGGCAGACGAAGACGGTGACGAAGAGAACGCGATCGACCGGCAGATTCTCGTCAAGATAGAGAGAGCGGTGAGCAGTGAAGAGGTGTCGTGGTCGCCGCTTAAGCTGGCGGTTCAGCTCGGGTACTGGGAGGTTGCCAGCTGCCTGCTCAACCGCAGCGACGTGACTACGACGGAGAAGAAGATCGTGGTGCGCTGCCGCGCGATCCAACAGGCCAAGGCACTTGGTCGCGTCTGAGACGGGGACGGAGACGGCTGTGTTGTGGTATCAAGGCATGGCTGGTGGCGTCCGTGGTAAGCGACGACGGCAACAGCATGCACTCGAGTATGCATCGAACCATTCACATGTCTTCATAATATGCTTCAACTGCACTTGAATACATGCGATCACCTTTTCCAGATGCTGTCTGTGTCTGCGTGACGATTTTCGCTCGCGACAACGCGGCCACAATGTTGTGCGCGACGGTGTATAAGTTATGATGTGGAGCGAGTGGGCTTGGACTCTCCGAAAGGTTAGTTGCTGGAGCAGCTTGGTGTGTGTGCCTCAGTCTGTGGCAAGGCTGCGTCGTCATGCAAAGAACGGCAACCAAGAGTAACGCCGCCATGCTGCTTCAACCAGTCTCACGGAGCACGGAGACGCACGGGATTGTGGTTCGAGCGTCAACGTCACCATATCCACTACCGCACCACCGAACCGGCGCAGTTTGACTGCGGTAGGCCAAGCGTCGCTGTCGGCTCCACGCGTTGACATCCATATCCGTGACACAATCCACACCCTCACTGTCAAGTATGAGGTCCGTCCTAGCGGCGCTGTCGACTCTCGCCGGTCTTCTCGTAGCAGTCCGATCACTCTCTGACGTCTCAGCAGCCGATAAGCCACCCGTAGTTTCATCCGCGGCGACAGTTCTGACCGTGAGCGACATCCCCGAGGAGAGCGGCGTGCTGCTGCTCACCGACGTTCAGGCCTTCTCGCTCGCCCTGGCCGCCTCCTCACCGCTGTTCTTGCTCGTCGACTCAACAGTGCGTCTTCCATCACTTCCACTCCACATGAACCGCTCTCACACTTCTTTTGACGCAATGACAGACCCGCGACGGCAGCTCCGCGCTCTTCCGCGAGTTCTCCGACGCCGCGACTTCCCTCCAGACACCATCAACTCCTCCTTCTCTGTCTCTCCTCCGCCTCGCGACCATCGACGTCACCGACGCGCACAGCTCTCTTTCACTGCCAGTCGCTGGTTTGCCCTCGCTCGTGCTCTTCAACTGTCCGGTCGGCGACGCCACCATCGTCCAGGGCGAGGTCCGAGGCTGCGACGCCGGCGTCTCCGTCTACCCTGGCGGTCGGTCCAGCGCCGAGCTGCAGCGCTTCCTGTTGTCCGTGCCTCCAGCTCCCAAGTCGACGGTCAAGACCAAATCGTCGTCGCCTTCGGACATCGGTGCTGTCCACTGGATCGACACGCGGGAGTCGCTGTTCAAGCTCGTGGACAGCACGGCGCTGCTTGTCCTGCTAGTGACGGACGAAGTCGACAGCGCAGCCGTCGCCGACTTTGCGGCCATCGCACGCACGGACTCTGCTGCTCTCTCGTCCTCTTCATCGGAGGCTGCGACGAAGGCGGCGGTCCGCTACTGTGTGTCGACGAGCTCGTCGCTGCTGGACAGCGACCAAGAGCGAGCGGCGCGGCCCACGGTCGTCGTCTTCCGCGAGTTCGGTCGATCTCGAGTGGCGCTGCCGAGCCAGATCTCCTATGCGAGTGCAGGCGGGAGCGACGCGTCGACTGCTGTGGTAGCGAACGGATATGCGTGGAACGCGACGGCGGCCGCAGTGTTTGTGCGCGCCAATCGGTTCCACCTCGTGTCCAAGTACACAGGCGGCGCCTTTGCGAGTTATTACTACGATCGGAGCGCTGCCGGCCACGTGCTGCTGTTCGCCAACACGTCGGACGAGCGCTTTCCATCACTCGAGAGCGAGTTCGAGCGGCTTGCAGGTGTCTTTGGCGCCTTGGCAACCAGCAACACAGCGTCGCTGCTGTCGACTACGGCGTCGTCGTCGGCTCTGGTCGTGCGCTTCCTCGTGGTCCCGGCTGAACGCGAGCGGGAGCTGTGCAACGCCCATGCTGTCATCGATAAAGCGCACATTCCGGTGCTGCTACTGGTCCGGAACGTATCACAGTCGGCTGTGCGCTTCGCTATCGACGGAGCAGCGCTACTGGACGTGGTCTCAGCGCCATTGAGCTCGAACGACACCACCTCCAGCTCGTCCTTTGTGGGCCGCGCGTCTGCTTTCCTGACGGATGCACTGCTGCCTGTATTCGCTCCGTCAGTGCAAGTCATGGCGGACCAAAGTCTACCCTACGACGAGTTCTGGGAGGAAGGCTTTCAACGGTGGGAAGACGTAGTCGACGGCAATGGCAAGACCGTCAGTCGTCGGCTATCAGTGGGTGGAATCATTGAGGCTGACGACGGTGGTGAGGACACCGATGCCGATGGAGATCTCCAGAATTACTACCAGACTTCAACGAGCCAGCAGTCGAGAGCGCAGATCGTCCAAACAATCACCCACGTCGATCAGCTCGCACGATACGATGGAGACGCTCCACTGGTCGTGGTCTTCTCGACGCCGCGCTGCTCTGCATGTCGGTCGTTTGCACCAGTGTTTGAACAAGCAGCAGTGCTCCTGAGTCGACATGGCTCGGTGGTGGAGATGGGAGTGCAGCCGATCTTCGCGAGCGTGAACGTGGATCAAGTCGACGGACTGCGTACGCTGAACGGACTCGAGTCGCTGCGGATGCTGCCTGGCGTCTTCGTGTTTCCTCCGAATGACAAGGCGAATCAACACACTGAGCCAGCAGCAGTCGCCTCGGATCCCAGCTGGACGCCCAAGAGGTTTGCAAGTGAGGTACGTCATGTCATCCATACACTGCAGAGTTCTAAGTAGTCGAGGCGGTGACAGAGCGTTGGCGGCGTCAAGTGACCTATGTGGTCGTCTGAAGGCCACAGGTCGAAGGTTGTCGATAACAAGCCGATCAGTTGAGGCTGACGCAACATAAGCTGTATTGGAGAGGTTGCCGTCAAGGAAGGAGGGGAGGCTGCCTCGTACCTGGAGCGAGGGAGCCACTTGTCTATCGCCAAGAACGCGTCACTCACTGCTTTCCGCTCAGTCGGCGAGCGCGTTGTAAGACAGGTACGTGAGCGACATGATGGAGAACGCGACGCCCGTGTAGGCGAAGACGAGCGCGAGGCGGCGCGAGTAGAACGTGGCGCGCTTGCCGGCGACAATCAGTTCCTCGCCGTAGAACTCGGTCGCGACTTCGTACAGGAACATGCCAGGCACGGTAGCAGTCAGCATGTTGCCTGCTATGGCACCCACGAACGCCATGATGACGCCCAGGTTGCTCGACGACGTCGCGCAGAGGTAGACGAGCGCCATGAAGACGATGGTGATGGCGGCGCGGAACGGCAGCGACTCGCGGTCGTGGCCGAGGCAGATGAGCTCCACGAGCTGGCGCAGCGGCTGGAACGTCATGGGCGTCTTGAGCAGCATCGTGACGCCGAGCGCGAGCCGCGCAGTGTTGATGAGCGTGTCGTCGGCCGCGAAGCCCGTGAGGATGTCGCTCGGCGGCTGCCCCTTGAAGCAGTAGTACCCGAGCAGCGCGAAGGCCACGTAGCAGACGAACGCAAACGCCACGAGCGCGCGGTGCACGTGCTTGATGGCCTCCTTGTCGTGGATCTCCTGGTACGCGCGCGGCACGTTGAGCTGGCAGGCGTAGCTGAGCGTCGTGATCGGCGCCGCGTACGCAAAGGCCGCGAGCTCCGAGTGGAACTCATTCTCTGGGTTCTCCTGGATGGCGGCGTCGAACGCCGGGTCGTCACGCGCACAGCGAATGGCGAGGACCAGCAGGATGTACACGAGGCATACGATGACCATAAGGTTCGTGTAGCGCAGCTCGTGGATGGTCTCGGGCAGGCATAGCGGGACGGCGAGCACGGCGAAGAGCCCGCCAATGGCGTGGCGGGACAGGTAGCCGCGCGCGAAGGGCTCGAACAGGTCCATGCCGATGACCATGTACATGACGATGGCGCCGAAGAGCAGCGCGAGCGTGAGCACGCGCACGGCCCAGACGCCGGCGGCGCCGAACAGCCGCGAGCTGAGCGCCTCGTACGAGAAGGCGCTGGCCACGTCCGCGCTCACGCACAGCATCTCGAACGAGTGGTAGGCGATCCAGCCGCCGAAGAGGAACAGCAGCAGCGCCGGCGCCACGCCCACGGCTTGGACAGCGCTCGGAAGTGACAGGATGCACGCCCCCATCATGGTCGTCGCGAGTCCGAGGAACGCCGAGACGGCCGACCCAGGCTCTCCCGCGGCTGGCGGTGACACGGATGTCTTGGCGCCATCGCTGGAGGACGAAGAGGAGGAGGAGCGGGGCGAGCGGGACGAGCGGGGGAGCAGCAGCGACGACTCGTCGCCGGGCATGATGCTGATGGTGCTGCAAGCCCCGCCGTTGCGCGCTAACTGTGCGGTCGCTGTTGCGTTGTGGAGGTGTTGCTCTGTCCCTGGAGAAAAGTGGAGCTCCTGGAGGAAACAACTTGATATTTGTAAGAAATGCTATAGTCCAGTTAACTGGACTTCTGAATACTATGTTCGAGGAACTGGGAATAGTTCAAGTGAACCGCCGCACCTTGAAGTTCATTGCTGCTCTTGCTCGCCTCAATGGAGAGAGCACGCTCAGGTCTCCAGACAACGAGGCAGGTATATATGCTAGACGGACGATGGTGCTAACCAGCACTAGCCTTAGTGCATGCCCATGCCGTAGAGCTTCTCATTGAAGCCGACGCGCTGGCGGTGCTGCTGCGCTTGCAGCTGGAGCACCGTGCAGCACACGGTGCACAGGCGGCCGACGTCCTTCTCGCGGACGCTCTCGGCTCGGACTTCAGCCGCCTTCTTCGAGCAGAGCTTGCACACTGCTCGACCGCACAGGTTGCAGTCCTTGAGCGACTCGAGCAGCCCGCGCGGCGCCTTGCTGCACAGCTTGCAGCACACGCGAGCAATGTCGGCCGGCGGTGCCTGCGAGCCCTCGTTCATGTGGCAGATGAGTTTGACGAGCGTCTTCCTGGGCACCAAGTCGCTCACGGCCAGCCCCTTCTCATCCGGGATGTTGACGCACGCGTCGGCGGCCACGAGCGCGCACGCAATGTCCGTCAACTCGTGCTCCAGCGCCATGTGCAGGTACGTCTTGCCGTTCACGAGCTCGTTGAGCGCCGAGTACGCGGCGGTCTGCGAGCGCGGCGAGAGCGTCAGGGACGGGCCCTGGACGCGCTCCTTCTTGAGGAACAGCTTGGTGATCGCCGGGTCGTCGCGCCGCACCGTCATGATGTGGATCGCCAGCGGCGTCTGACCGCGGATGTTGACTGCGGACGGACTCGCGCCGATGGAGAAGAGCAGCTCGACCATCTCGGCGGCGTTGTCGCGTGCTGAGCTTGCAGCAAAGTGCAGCGGCGTGTTGGCGTGCCGGTCGCCAGCGTTCACGTGCTCCTCGGCGCGTGGGAGTCTGGCCAGCGCCTTGAGCACGTCCAGGTGACCCTTGCGCACGGCAATGTGGAAGGCGCTCTGCAGGTTCTTGCGCTCGCGCAGCTGCAAGATGCTGGCGGACGAGCACAGCGACCCGCGTCGACGCAACGCCGGACCGGATGGAGAGAGCGTCGCGTCCACGGATGTAGGCGACTCGACTGCGTCGCAGTCCTCGAGGTCGTAGCCGAACTTCTGCAGCGTCTGCTTGAGCAGTCGAGCGCGCGTGGCGTCCTTGTCCGCATCCGATGCGGTCTTGATGGTAGTGGGGCTCGTTGCCGTGGGGCTCGTTGCTGTAGGGCTCATGGTCGAGAGTGAGGATCTAGGGAGCAGGCTCGAGCTTGTCTCGGTCGTCTGCACGAAGAGCCGGGAGCGGGAGTCCACGCAGAGGGAGGCGCGAAGTGATGTGAGAGACCGACGAGCGAGCGATCGACCGACGCGGCAATTTCGACAACGCGAGGCCTCGCGGAGTCGTCGAGGACGCAATTGCGCGACAAGAAGGCGCTGGTGGCAGGATAAGAAGCGGTCGACGGTCTCCAGTCGTGACCGAGGAGCTAAAGTTGGCGGCCGGTCTTATCTAAAGCCGTCACTGGTTGGCAGGTGGAACCGACAAGTCGGCCGTCTCCAGTGGACTGCTGGAGAATGGAAAGTGACGACGCTGGTGGCGGTGCAAATCCTCGAGTGAATAGAAACGGAGCGGCCAGCTGAGCGAGTTACTGCGCGAGGCACGCGAGCCTTTCGCAGATGCCGCCGGAAGCCCGAGCGGCTTCGTGGAGAGGACGAGCGGAGAGACGCACACGAGAAAGAGACGAGCCGCGGCTGGCCGCAAGTGCAGCGACGGATTTCCAATGCCAAGAGAGAGAGAGAGAGCTGGACGCGAAAAATTCGCCAGCTCGCCGCCACGTACGCGAGCATGAGAGATCATCTCTCGACCGGATGATCCCGACCGGATTCTGAAGCATCGAGTCACGTTTGTGATGAGTCCAGAAATCACTTTATGATTGGTGGAAAACCTGATTTAACGCGCTTCTATTGGCTATAACGCGCAAATCCAGCGCGTCGTACTTTGCCGAATCACTGAAGGGTCGTGTCCACGAACAAGAGGCTGTCCTCCGTCATGCAAAAGTGAGACTTTTCCATACTTTACGCAAGTGAAAAAAGCCTCGAGAAGAGGTCATGGCGTCGCTCTGGTCTTCCTCCAGCGCCGCCGCATGGACCGCCGCCTGGAGCCGCTACGCCGCCGTGCTCGCGTCTCTGGAGGTGACTCTTTCCCCTCGCTGGCGCCTGCGGCTGTCCGTCTCTTAACGGCTCCCCGCTCCCGCTTTCCACCGCTTCCGACCATGTGGCTGGTGATAATCAAGTAGAAGGACGATCTCGAGGCGCTGGACGAGTGGTTCCAGGCCCAGCTGCCCGGCCAGCTGCACGGTCGCGACCCGCGGCCGTTCCTCACGCACGCGGAGCTCACGCGGCTCATGCAGTGGAAGCTCAAGAAGGGCAAATGGTGCGCTCACGTCGCCTGATACAGTGCTGCTCACACCACAGATTGGTCCAAAGAAGGCTGACAACGCACTTGGCTCGTGCTTGCCATCGCCTGAAATGCAAGGAGGCCGCAGTTGATGAAGTTCATCCAGGGTCTGACGCCCAGCGAGGTCAAGAAGGCGTCCACCGAGGCGTTCAAGGCGTTGAAGGATGGAGAACTCAAGGCTGCAGTCGAGGCCATGAGTGCGCTCAAAGGGGTACACACTCGTCCCTGAGCTTGCTGCACTTGACTAGCGGACTATGCAGCACTGAGGGTGATCGCTATGCTGTGACTGCGATACGTTAGGTCGGACCAGCGACGGCGTCCGCTGTATTGGCCGCCTACGACCCTGAAGTCCCGTTCATGGGCGACGAAGCGCTCGAGGCCATCGCGAGTGCGTTGATAAGGAGGCTCGAGGTGTTTGTAGAGTCGCTGACGATGGATGGCTGCCTTCTCCATCAGAGATCATCGGGGCGCGCAAGTACACGTTGGCTCACTACCTGAGCTTCGTCGAGCAGATGAAGACCAAGGCCGCGTGGCTCAAGACGGAGCTGGACAGCGACGAGTGGACCGCCCAGCGCGTCCAGCTGTGCCTGTACGCTGCCACCCACGACTCAAAACCGCTCTCCAAGCCGGGGAAGAAGAAGGCAGCCCCGGCGTCCAAGCGGAAGGCAGCAGCCGCCGCTTCGACGACTGCAAAGGAAGGAGACGCTGCTAGGAAGGAGGTGGGGCAAGAGAAGGAGGAAGAAGAGGAGACGCCCCGCGCACTACGCAAGCGTCGACGCGCGAGCTGAAGCGGTCAGCAGAGGCATTTGCTCAGCGACGGCTTCACATTGAAGTCAGTCAGCTTGAAGTTGTTCTCAGGCGTGCCCTGTGCTGGTTGAAGTGATGCCGGCTCATCACTGAATGTAGTACACTCAACGCAGCTGCGAAAGCTTCTCTCATGCTCTGCTGATGAGTGAGCAGAGCTCTAAGGCGTCTTCTCCACTGACCATGCCAGTCTCCAATTCTCCTCGAGGCACAGCGATCAAGCCACGTCCAAGGCCAATGAACCACGCGCACCATGCGGTGCGAGCGCTCCCGAGGTTCGCGCACGAGCAATTCTTCGCCAAGCACGAGTTCTCCGCGCGATACCTGGCGGTGAGTCTCTGTGTGACCCGATTCTCACCGCGTTCGCCTTCCTTGTCACTTATCGACGCTATCGCTCGACTCGGCAGTGCCCTGCGGATGTCGACGCTCTCTCGATCAAGCAAGTCCTCTCGATGGCGGACGATGAGTGCCGTGAACTATGGGAAGACATGCCATTGACTTGCACCGAGAGCAAAGGCCTGACCGTCTTGCGACGCGAGATCATCCGCCAGTTCTACCCGGATCTCGACATTGACAACCTGAACGTGCTGTGTCCGCAAGAGGGCATCTTCGTCGCCATGAACGCGCTGCTTGGGCCCGGAGACCACGTCGTGGCCGTGTCGCCAGCCTACCAGAGCCTCACGTCCGTCGCCGAGTCGATCGGCTGCGAGGTTTCGCTATGGCAATGCCAAGAAGACGAGCAAGACGCGTCGCTACCTCTCAAGTTCGACGTCTGAGACTTGGAGCGGCTGCTGCGACCGACGACCAAGCTCCTGGTCGTCAACTTCCCACACAACCCGACAGGCTTCGTGCCGACTCCAGCTGAGTGGACGAGGATCATCGACCTGTGCAAGGCACACAGAGTCGCTCTCTTCTCGGACGAGATGTTCGCTGGACTGGAGAGAGACCCGGCTCAACGACTGCCGCCGGCTTGTACGCTATATGACAAGGCGGTGACGCTCTACGGCGTCAGCAAGGTGTTTGGCCTTGCAGGTGCTCGCATTGGATGGCTGTCGAGTCAAGACAAGGCGTTCCTCGCTCGAGTCTCCACTATCAAGGACTACATCTCAGTCACGGCGCCAACTCCGAGCGAGCTGCTCGCGTTGATCGTGCTGCGGAACAAGGATCTGCTGTTGCAGCGCAGCTTGGCGGTCATCGACCGCGGAATTCAAGCCGTTCAGACGTTCATGGACGCGCACAGCGACGTATTCGCATTCCACCCACCGTTAGCCGGCCCAATCGCCTTTGTCAAGGTCCGGAACGTCCCGAAGGGGGACACGAAGGCTGTGATGGAGTACGCCGAGACGCTCGTGAAGCAGACCGGGATCGTGATACTACCAGGCGAAGTGTTCGGCGACCCAGCGTTCAGCGACCGGTTCCGCATCTCCGTCGGACGAGAGAACACCCCTGAGGTCATGGAGGTATGGGAGAAGGCGTTCGTCGCACCGTGACCGCGACAGCCAGGGATCGATGCCTTCTATGACAGGGAGTGGCTCGGATGGCCAAGCCGACGATCAAGGGAGCTTCAGCCGTGCAAGTGACCGTTTCATGGTGATTCTAATGAAAACTCACTGGCCAGTGTGAGTCGTTTCAAGCGCCAGCATGACGCAACAAGCGATGCCTTGACGTCTCAAGCAGAGGTCATGACCGACACGGCGTCGGGGTCTGACGCTCTCTCCAACCGTGTCGGAGGTCATGGAGACTGCGGAGCCAAGCCGCTCCGCGATGCGGCGACTCTAGACCTCAAGAGCAGTACTGCATCGCCTTACCCCAGCTCAATGGCATCTCCTTCACCACCGACGTCCACGCAACGACAAATTCGGACCGACAGCGCGGCTCCAAGTCCATTCGACCGATCCGACGCGCTGGTCGTGAGCGACACGTACCTGACGACCTCGTTCGGAGGCGCTCCGGCCTTCTACTCGCTCCGGCTCGGCCAGCCCTGCGCGTCGGCGGTCGTCGTCCACTTGCTGCTGCCTCCAACGCACGGCGACACTGGGGGCGGCACCAACTGCGTCAAGCTATCGTCCGACCGCATCTTCTTCGCCCCCGAGAGCTTCTCCGAGCCGCAGCTCGTGCGCGTCGACTGCCTCGACGACCGCGCGACCACGACCGTGATCGCGCACAAGGTCTACAGCCTCGACAAGACGTATGACCGCGTCCACGCGTCGAATGTGGTCGTAAAGACCGTACGGTGCGCTGGCGGCGGCTCCTTCCTGAGCTACGGTGGCCTCATGACCAAGCGCCAAGCCGCTGCACTCGGTGGATCCCAAATGCCAGCACGATTCGACCTCTTATCCGCTGCTACGGGCTGCGGCAACGCGGATCCGTCGAGCGAGAACACATCAAGTTCGTTCACAAGCGACTCGTTACTCTCGACCTCTTCATCGTCGACGCTGGTTGGAGAAACCTGCAGCCCAATGAACTTGTCGGGGAGATCACAGCCGCCGTGGTACACCAGCCACGTGGCGTCCGGCCACCACTTCTCGCTCGCGGTTGTCTCTCTGCCTCAGACGGATGTCGTGCTCTCCTGGGGCACAAATGCCAACGGGGAGCTCGGGAACGGGGCTACTTCAGCTGTGAACGAGCCGCAACCCATCGCCATGGCCGCTTTGAAGCGGCTGCAGCCAGGAGAATACGTCCGCATCTCACAAATCGCGTGTGGCAAGCACCACGCCGCTGCCATCACGAGATCCGCGCACTTATTCACTTGGGGCAACAACAAGTACGGACAGCTCGGCCTCGGAGACTTCATGCCGCGATCAGCGCCTCAAGAGGTCAACTTCACGCTCATGTCGCTCACCGTCTCGAGCTCAGCGCACCGCGCGTTGAGGGTCAAGCACGCCGTCGAGAGAGGAGGAACCAACGTGACCCACGTGTGCTGCGGAGCGTACCACACGCTGTTCGTGACGCACCAGCAGCAGATCCACAGCATGGGCTACAACCAAGCGGGCCAGCTCGGTATCGGCCATCGGCTACAGCAGAGCAAGAGCTGGCGCAGTTGCACACCCATCGCGGTCGACGGACTGCGAGATCGGAGCGTCTTGGACCTGGCAGCCGGTCAGAACCACAGCGCCTGTGTCCTCAGCAACGGAGACGTCTATGTCTGGGGCTGTGGAGACGACGGGAGGCTCGGGACTGGAGATCGAGAGAGTGTGAGCGTTCCGACGGTGCTCAGTACTCTTCGCGACGCCAAAGTCCGAGCTCGAACGGCGCGTTGCGGCGCTAGACACACGGCTGTGATCTCAGACCGGGACTTGCTGTACGTATGGGGAGCCAACGACTTTGGCCAGCTTGGGTGCGGAGACCGTCGGACGAGGCTGAAGCCGGCGCTAGTGGCCTTCTCGCCGTTCGTGACCCATGGAGTGGCGGATGTCTCGCTCGGTGAGTTCCACTCGGCGTGTGTGACCGCCTTGGGCGTCGCTTACACTTGGGGACTGGACTTGGCGGCCGAGAGCACCGACGTGGACCAGCGAAACATGCCTCAAGCGGTCCAAATGCCGCGCAAGCAAGCGGAACGAACGCGTAAAGTGTCCTGCGGCTGGGCACACACGAACCTGTCGACGATCCAGATCAGTGGGGACGAAGACCCGGAGATGTTGAGCAAGCAACCGACCAACTTCCACCGTAAACTGGAGAGGGGGAAGCTACAGCTTCGACGGGAAGAACTGACGAGGTGGAGAGCGTTCCTATCGCCGGTGGCTGCGCCACAGTGGAGCCGACAGTCGGCAGTGCAGTGGCGGTATGCCAAGGCGCGTCCGTCGATCACTGGGCCGCCCAAGGGCAACGATGAAGCCTACAACGGTGATCAACCAGGGCCTGAGGCAGTGGATCGACTTCCGACCAAGCGAGCAGCACTGAAATGGTTCACGGTGTTAGTCAAAGGGTTCGCGTCGGCTCCAATGCAGCACGCGCTCCATCATGTCGACAAGCTACTAGGTCCCACGGGCATCCACCGGTGAGTACAATTCCTCACTCGACAGGCTACTCAAGCTCACTCTAACCATCGCGTTGTGTCCTTGTTGGTGTTGCCAGACGAATCCTGACGTCGAGCGAGATGCCGAGCCACGGACCTCTTCAGCTCCAGGGCGTCTTCAACCAGAGATCTATCCAGCCACCGTCTCTCCCTGCTCCAGTGCTCGACGTGTCTTCCCCAACGCGTCCGTTGCGGTGCTACGCTGTTGACACGACCGTTTTCACGTACTCCTCCCTTCCGAATCGACCGGTAGCATCAGCATCCCGACCAGCATCTGCAGCGGCTTCGTCCCGAGCAAGTCGACTCAGCCACGCGGCCAACACCAGCCAACGAACTGACCGAGTGGCTGAGCTAGCTGCCGAGCTCTTCGGCTGTGCGTCGCAAGACTTTCTCGACCTGGAACCGTTAAGTGCTCAGTCCAGCCAGCGCTCACCCTCTGGAACTCTCCGGTCAGCAGGGAGAAGCAACCAGCGAAAGATGTCACCGCGCAGGAAACAACTCGGTGTAGTCGACTCGCTCATGTACAGCCCGAGCTTCTCCGTCACCGACGCCGTCTTGTCGACTCCAAGGTCATCTCCCTCGGCTCATAGATGAACTCTAAGCTCAAAGAACAAGTTAGACGTCAGTATGAGCTGCATAGGTGACTAGCACAGCCAGCACCAAGCTGTCAGCCATTGTCTTTCAGCCTCCAACTCGCCATACTCGGATCTAAATCTGGCCATTGGGTCTCACACTTCAGGCAGATCGTTTTGTAACCTCCCGATGCTAATGGGTCGCTGCGGCAAAGCGGCTGCCTCCAACATCCACAGACGCAGCCAGAGCCTCTGCTTGAGCCTGGCGGACCACCATGGCGGACGCTACTCGAGCGCGGGGACCGACGTCCAAGCCTGTGCGCGGAGGCTACGCGCGCAAGGCCAAGGCGACCGCATCGAGCTCGTCAGGAGCCAAGAACCAGCAGTCATCGTCTCCATACTCGGCATCAGTCGCCACCGTTCTCCCTCGAATCGATCGCCGAGGTGTCGACTTGCCTGTGCCAAAGAGCGAAGCGGTGGTGTCGCCTCGACCGATCGCTTCTCCACAAGAGAGAGACCTGTCGTCCGTCCCCATCTCGATGCCAATACCACCACGAAGACCGTCGAGCAAGGAGACAGCAGCCATCAGTGTCGAGAACTCGCCTACTTACCATGGTGATGACCTCGACGGACCGTCAGCAAGAGCCGCGTGGTGCACGCCTCGTAGTCCGACGCCAACAGAAGCCGACCAGCCACACTTGACCGCCTTCTTCGCTTCCACTGGTACAAACGACGCTAACGAGAGCACTAGCGACGTACTGGCAGCGCCACCGCGTCTCAAGTCGGTCGAGGAAGCGCTGGCAGCAACTGGGGCGCTTTATTCAGTGGATCTCGAGCAGTTGGAGGCGGACAACGACAAGTTCTTGGAGATCGCCTCGGCTGCGCACCAACACGTTGAGGTCATGCAGAGCGAGCTCCCGAGCCTCGCCGACTCGTTCCAGAGCACAAGGTGAGGCTGTCCAGTTGATGATGAGGATGGCGGGGACTGGTGGAGGCTGAGGCGTTGAGCTTGTGGATGACAGGGACGCGCTGAGTGGTCTCTGCGGGGACATTGCGACGCTCCATCAGCAACACGAAGAAGCTCAGCAACGCATGTGAGTCTTGATACTCAACGTAAGCACTGCTGCTAGCTTGGGACGGACGTTGACTATCGGGATTGAGCCAGGATGGAGCAGTTGACGAGCACTGTCGACTCCAATGCGGACGAGATGGTGGCGTTGACGGACGCCCACGCTGCTGACAAGGCGCAGCTGACGGACAAGCACTTGCAGGAGATGAAGGACGTCTCCGCCTACTTCCAGGAAAAGCTGGAGGCTCTGGAGCACAAGCTGAGCGACACGGAAGCCTCGTACCAGGAGCAGATCGACCAGCTACGTGCGAGCTCCAAGGCTGAGCTTGAACGCCTTCAAGCGTTGACTGCAGCTGAGCTCGCATCAGCCAAAGACGCGGCTCAGGAGGAACTGGAGGCGCTGAAGAAGCTGTCGAAGCTCAAGTTCGAGGCGTTGCAGATGTCGTCACGAGAGGAGCTCCAGCGACGCGAGCGAGAGACCAAGGAGCAGCTCGAGGCGCTTCGAGCGTCGTCTTCCGCTCAGTATGAGAACCTCCGCTCGACTTCCACTACTACCTACGAGACGATGAAGACGCGGTTGGAGACGGAGATCACTGACTTGACTCGACACTCACAAGAGGAGCTGGCAGCAGTTCGATCTACGCTCACAAGTCAACTAGAGACGCTCCAGCGTGACTCGGACGCTGAGATCGCAGCTCTAAAGACCAAGGCGGCCAATGATCTAGCATCGCTTGGTCGTGAGAAGGAGGAGGAGGTTGAGAGAGTGCGGTCCACACTAACGGCTGAGTGTACGCGACTCAGTAACAAAGCAGACGAGGAGGAGACGCGACTGAACAAGCTGAGGGAGGAGCAGTTGAGCCAATTGGAAGAGCGTCGCGTGCTCGAGACTTCTGCTCTCGCTACTGAACTCCATCAAGCTCGAACGACCCACTCCAAGGACGTCAATGACCTCCACACGCAGTACAAGACGCGGATCTCATCGATGGAGGAGACGTACGCGACCGAGACGGCGGAGACCAAGGCGGTATACGTTGCTCAACTGAACGATCTCGTCCGGAAGTCCGAGACGAAGCTCTCGGAGACAGTTGCTCGCTATGAAGACAAGCTCCAGTCCACTTCAGAAGCCCACGAGTCGGAGATGAAGCGGACAAGTCAACAAGCTGCGGTAGATTGCGAGTCGCTTGTCACCAAGTACGAGCGTCAAGCTGTGGAAGCTGAAGAGGAGAGACGTCGAGAGCGAGAAGCGCTTGTTCTCGGGTATGAGACGGACTTGGAGGCGCTCAAGCGATCGACAAGGGAGCAGCTTGACCAATCAGCCAAGACCTACGAGGTATACGTTAGCCAACTACGCGAGAGTCACACCGCCAAGGTTCTCAGCCTTGAAGCTTCACTACGAGACTCAGAGACGCAGTTCAACGAGCAACTCGCAGCTCAAACTGCAGCACTTGAGCAGTGTGAGACTCGTCTCCGTGGCTTGGAAGCGAGTCGAGAAGCGCTTCGAGTCGAGTTCCAAACCTTCTCTGAACGCTCAAGCCAAGAGATCGCTCGTAAGGAGATGGATACCGCTCAACAAGAGTCGATCGTGCTCCTTCTCGACCAGGAACTCCGTCGGACGCAGTCGCTACTTGAAGACACGCAACGGAAGCTCAAGTTCGCGGAAGACGACCGCCAAGTCAAGGCCGGCACGATCCTGGAGCTCACGTTCGTCATCAAGAGCCGCGACGACGAGGTCGACAAGCTGCGGAACTCGTTGCTAGACTCGGTACAGACGGTCAACAGCAAGACGGAGATCCTCGAGATGACGGCCGAGACGCTATCGTCCAAGGCCAGAGAGCTCGAAGCCACTCGCGCTGCTCTTCGCCTCGAGTCTGGACGCTTAACGATGGTGGAAGAGTCCATGCACCACAAGGAGGGGATGCTGGAAGACACGACGCTCAAGGTCGAGAGTATGAGACTCAGTATGGACACGATGCGGCTCGAGATGAAGCGCTTGCAGATGGATATGAAGCTGCAGTTGGAGCATACGGAAGGCGAGATGGAGCTCAAGAACGGCGAGATCCGGCGGTTGCATGGCTCGGTGAACGAGCTCAAGCTCAAGAACGACTTCAGTCAGCAGACGATCGAGAGATTGGAGGAGACACTGAGCATCACAGCCCGACAAGTTGATGAAGCTCAACGGCGAGTCAATCTGCTCAAGCTCGAGGCGAACAACAGCAAGGAGGAGCTCACGAAGACGAGCGACGCGTTGAACGACAAGGACCGCGAGCTGCTGGTCGCTTGTCAGGACAAGCAGGCAGTGAGTAGTGAGAGAAGCCGGCTCCAGATCCAGGTCAACAACCTCACGGTGCTCTCCCAACGTCTTCGAGAAGAGGCGCACGGGTATGCGATGACGACGGAGGAGACGCATACAAAGTACCAGTGTGCGATGGACAAGCTGATCAAGGACAAGGACGAGCGACTTGGAGCCGAGAAGCACTTGTTGACGCTTGAGCTCAAGGCGTCCAAGGACATGGTGAACTACCTGGAAGGCGTCGAAGAGCGGTACAAGCGGTCGACGGAGGAGCTCGAGGCATACAAAACTCAACGTACAGCGCTGAACCTGGAGCTTGGTGGTCTTCGGGACAGCGTAACCCGCTTGGAAGACGAGTTACAAGCCTGTCAGATCAAGGTTCGAGACCAGGAGAGTACGGTTGTCGAGCTTCGAGACGCGGCTGAAGTGTCTGAGACTCGGTACGCGACTCTATTGGAGACAGAGCGGCGTCGGGTTTGTGATCTCCATACTGAAGTCGAAAGATTGAGCGAGGAACTACGACAAGTGGTGGCTTCGAGTCTCGAGCTTGACCGGGAGAAACAGCAGCTGCAGGACGATCTCGGACGAGCGAAGAGCGACCACGCGTTCCTATTGGAGTCGATCAACGAGGAGAAGACGGGCATCTTCGAGACGATCGCGGGGTTGAAGAAGGAGCTCGGAGACTGCGAGCAGGAGCTCAAGGAGGCTCAAAGACAGCGAATGGAGCTGCAAGACGCGTCGACATGCACGCAGACGGAGCTTGAGCAAGCGGTGGAGCAGCTTGAGAAGACCCGGAAGGAGCTGACAGACCGCTGTGATGAATCCGAGAGACTCAGCGACAAGGTCAAGGCTCTGGACGCTACTTGTGCCAACATTAAGGCCAAGAGGGACGAGGAACTGGTAGCACATGCGGATGTTTGTCGCCAGTATGACGCTGCTAGTGCGGTCAAGGACGCGGAGCTGGAAGCGACGGCTTTCAAGCTCAAGGAGAGTCTTGAAAAGGCCAACATGCAGCGTGAAGACAGTCTCAGCTCCATTCGTGAGACTGTAGAGAAGGCGGAGACCGCAGTCAAAGCTGTCGAAGTGAGGCTGAAGCGAATGGAGGAGGAGCAACTGCAGCTGCAGCAAGCCCACGACGATACTGTCCGTCAGTTGGAAGACGGCAAGACACAGAAGCTGGAACAGGTTCAAGCCGAGAAGAACGAGGCGATGCGGTTGGCTGAAGAAGATCGACTCGAGCTTGTGCGACTGAACAACGAGGAGAAGCTCGCGATACTGCGCCAAGCAGAGGAGGAGAAGCGCGAGCTGCTGCTTGAGCGTCAGTTGAGAGAGACCGCGACTCGAAACCATCGAGTCCAAGAGCGTGAGCGTCTTCGTCGTCTCGCCAAGTATGAGCAGGAGCGACTGATGGAGCTTAATGAGGTGGCTCAGATGCTGTCTGAAGAGCAGACAACGCGGTTACTGGGCGAACTCCACCGCACCAAGGACGAAAACGCGACGCTGATGGTCGAGTACTGCCTTACAGACGCAGCAGCCAAGCTCCAGCTCGTCCTGGAGCAGGAGGAGCTGCGTAAGCTGGCTCATGATGAACGAATTCGGTTGCTGGAGCTCAATGAAGCGTCTAGGATGGTCGCGGAGGAGCAACGAGCTCGGTTTCTCAACAAGGAGCAAGAGCGACAGCTACTGATGGACGAGGAGCATGCCCAGATGACGATCGCGCAGCAACGAGAGCGGTTCAGCGAGCAGCACGAGCGGTTTGTCATGTGGAACGCCGAGTACGAGGCAAGAGTGCTCGCCAGTCACTTGGCAGACGTCGAGGCGCTTCAAGACGAGCATACAGAGGAGAAGAACAAGCTGGAGGAGGAGCTGGCGGACGTCAAACGCGCTCTGGATGAACGAGCGGCCAAAGCGGAAGCTGACAGACTTGAGTACGAGTCAGCGCAGTCTCGGAAGCTACTCACGACTGCTGAGCGGCACCAGGTTGAGCTGAAGACGTCGATGAAGGTGGTGGAGGGCATCAGTCAAGCGCTGGAGGAGAAGACGGCCGAGTTGGCAGCAGCGAGGTGGCAGCTGGAAGACCAGAGCCAAGCGATGAGGCAGCTGGAAGAGTCGATGACCGCCAAGCGACTTGATACTGAAGCTCACCTGAACGCCAACCTGTTGGAGCTTGAGGTTCATCATGATACTAAGCAGCAGGAGCTCGAGATCGAGCTGAGTGCGACGGAGATCGCTCTATCTGAAGCGAATGAAGTCATCACGGCCAAGACCGCAGCCATCGAGAGCTTGCGGGCAGAGCTAGCCATCGTACAGGGGACGAGTGAAGGCACACGATTAGCTGCTCAGCTTGTGGCGGTACTACAACAGCAAGCGGCAGCGCATCTGCTTGAACATCACTGCAGCGACTCGACCGAGATGTTGGAAGGTGAACAAGGCCTGCTGGAGTGTGTAACAGCCTACTATGCCATGCGTTGTCGACCTGGAGCCTCCAACGACTCGGCTTCGAGCGTTCTATACTCTGTGGACGACGTTCTGCAGCATCTACAGGACTACGACCGAGTCTCGTCACTGCTACGAGGGGAAGCAGCCGCTTGCAACACGCTGAAGGAGTCGAGCAATGACTCTGTATCGAACGCCGTGGAAGAGCTGCAGCGTAGCCTAGAGCGTCTGCGAGCCAGCATCCATGAACTGTCCACTGGAGCCAGCGACGGTGGCAACACTGCTCCTACAAACGTCGACACACTCACCAGCTTCGTTGGATCTCTTCGTGGCTTCATCGACAAGCTCCAGCTCGCCAGTTTGACCGACTCTGAGCGCGTCTCTCGACTGGAGGAGGTGGCCCACGTCGTCGAGCAGCACGAGCGACTGATGCAGGCAGTCAGCATCAGCTCGGAGCGTGATCAAGTCCACTCCGTCGACGATATCTGCACTCACTTCGACAAGCTCGAGAAGATGCTGACGCGCGCTCGACATGTGACGGAGAACGACGGATTCAAGTGCCTCAACGACTTGGAGCGGATACTGGACGAGTGTGAACTCCACCGACGACAAGTTGAGCCGGAAAGTGACTTGGCTGAAGTATCGAGTGGCCAGGCGACTGCCTCGGAGCTTCACGACTTGGAGATGTTCGTCTCTGACTGTTGTAGTGTATTGGAGTTGGTCGGCCAGCCCTCGATCGATGCTCCAGCAGCAACTGTGGCGGTTCTCCAGGCCATACGCGAGCTCATGTCGGTCCTCCACCACTTCGAGACGCTTCAGCCGCAGCTCGGGAGTCCTCGTCGACGTAATGGAGACGATTGTGAGGCTCTATCATCCCCTGAGAAGCCGCCACTTCACCACAAAGTCGCTGCGATCGTCGCCTTTGTTGACGAGTTGAAGGGCATGTCCGAGTTCGCTCACGGCATCCTGGACGAAGAGAACGACCCAGTTATCGACCTGTCGAGCCAAGAAGGCAGCAACTTGAGCAGTTCCAGTCTCGAGTCACTACGAAGTCTGACACGAACACCGACGCTTACGATGGAGCTGACGCACGCAGAGGTTCACACTGACAGCTCGAGCTACCTCGTCGACGGTCTCGAACTCCGCGTTGATGCTACTGGAGATGAAGGCAGTGACCTGGAGCCTTTTCCAGCTCTGTCAGCGCCTCCATCCGCCTTCATGGCCGACTCGCTTCTAGACATTTCACTCGTCATGAGCGACCATCAACGACTTCTAGCCGACACTTTGCACCTAGTTGACAAGGTCTCGCGTCAAGATGGAGAGCCAAAGAAGCCACTTGACGTCGGACAAGAGATCTCACGACTTGTAAGGGAACATTGCGCGCTTCTCGCACTGACCAAGAGGCTGTTCAACGTCCGAGACGCGCGGCAGGACCTGCCGTCGCTGCTGGAATGCGTCGCGATCCTCCAGCGGTACACTCAACGCCTACCACTGCTCGGTAGTCAACCTGACCCTGGGTCCAACAGCAACAGCAGTGCCAGTCTACAAGGAGAGCCACAAGCTCAAGGCTGGGGTCACGGCCTTCTCCATAGTAGCAGCAGCTTTGGAGGCGGCCACAACGACGCCAGCTCGACGGCTTCGCTTGCCAGTAGTGACCAAGTCGTCCGTCCTTCTCAGTCAATCTTTGCGACGATCGAGGAGGTCGCGCGGCATCTCCAAGACTACGACTACTTAGTCAAGCATCTCGAGAAGAAGCACAAGGCTGAGCTCCCGTCTGAAGCGTTCACAAGCGTCGAGACGTTGGCAAATGTGCTGAGTGCTAATATCGACGCTTTGGCTCAAGTTCAGGCGGTTTTGCGGCTCGAGAATGCCGTCAATGACGTCCCGCAGCTCTCGAATGCTGTCCATGACGTTGTCCAACACACTCGCCACTTGGTACTCGAGCCAACAACACTGTCGACTACTACTGAAGGTGTTGAGGCGATCCAACGCCAGTTCGAGGCGGTCGTGGCGACTTTGAGCGAGTTCTTGGCGCTCTTCACCTGGATGAAGCATACAATTCTCCAGATACCCGCCACTACCACCAACTTCGCGGTCGAACCCGTCGACTTGGCGTCCATCCATGGCCTCAAGCAGCATGTTCGCGACTTTGTCGGCCAGTTGTGCGACCTCCAGACAGCCAACAAAGCCCTAGAAGAGGACCTGGCGGCCATGCAACAGGCTCAAAAGCAGATGCTGCACGAACTTCGGAGCGAGAGCGAGATCCTGTCCCGCTTGGACTCTACAAGAACCGAGACCGCCCAGACAGAGGAGACGTCGCCTCAACGGAGGAGAGCTGATGTCCTGGAGACGTTGTTGGCTAGGCAGGAAGCGCTCAAGCGTCAGTCGAGCTTCCAAGACCGAGAACAGCAGCGTGAAGCCGCGTTCCTAAGAGACCAAGGGCTCTTGGCGAGTGATACTGGAGCTGAGAGTACCTTGAGTGTGAGCAGTACGACGCGGTTGGCGGTCTACAAGCGGCTGATAGAGGACAGGAGCTCGCTTGAGCGACAGCTTGAGCAGCTGAAGACCGAGTTGGTGACCGCTACTGGTAGGATGGAGGCCGAGAAGATGGAGTTCCATCGACAAGCAGAGCTTGCGAGGCAGCATGACCGCGACGCAACTGCTCAGGAGACCGCGACACTCAAGCAGACGCACGAGACGGAGATCGACCGGCTGAAAGTCGAGTTTGAGGCCATGGAGAAGCGATTCCAAGCCGACAAACGCGAGCTCGAGCAGCAGATTGGCGCCTTGAAGCAGACTGAGGCTCAGTTTGAAGCGGAGAAGCAGGAGCTCGAGCTGCGAACAACCGCGTTGACCCAGCAGCAGCTCGACTGGGAGGCTCAGTTCACTGAGGAAAAGACCGCAATGGAGACTCAGGTCATCACACTGCAACAGTCGCTAGCTGACACTCTTCATACCGCAGAAGCCGACCGCAACTCGCTTGAGAAGCGACTGAATGACTGGAAGCACTTGGCACAGGCTGCGTTGGACGAGGAGATGGCATATCTCCGTCGCAGCGACTCGTTGGCGTTCGCGGCCAGCAAACTCCAGTGCTTCAGCGACGGCAGCATCAGCGACAGGGATGTGGAGCGAGGATACTCGCGGCTGAACGTCTGGAAGGTGATCGTCGCGCACATTGACCGGCTGAGTGACCGGTTAGCGGCGGTGGAGCACCGAGACGCCCAAGAGCTCGAGCTTCTCCAGTCTTGTGGCCTTGTTGAGGTGGAGACGTCAGACGTAGCTTCAATGCGGTCGAGGCTGTTCCAGGAGCTTGTGGGTCTTCGAACGAGGGAGAGGGAACTGCAGCGAGAGCTTGAGGAAGAGGCCGAGTTCGTCCATACCCAAGCGAAGATGGAGTTCGACGCTTCACAGGCTCTGGTGTCGAGGCAGCGAGTGTACCAGACGCTTGTTGACGGTCAGAACGCGCTGATCGAGGACAAAATGGAGCAGGAACTCGAGGCTGAGGCTGAGACCGCCTTGCTGGAAGCCAACAACCTCCAGTTTGACAGTCGAATGCTCGCGTTCGAGCACTTGGTGGTCGTCTGCAAGGAGCTCGAGCTGTTGAAGACCCAAGTGGACGAGGAGAGGGACTTGTTGGTCCAGCAGCGAGTGTGTACGCCACAGGAACTGCAGCGGCCGCTCCAGTCTCGAGGTACAGACCAGGAGGCTGAGCAGGTTGACAGCGGTGAAGCGACTTCTCTTGGGGAGTTCGCGAGCATCCGGATGGATGTGTACCGCAAGCTGCTGGCGAACGAGCAGCGAGCTCGAGACGATGTCGTCGAGAGAGAAGCGGACTGGGTGAAGCAGCTGCAAGACCAGCAGCAGGTCCATCAAGCCACCGTCGAGAGCCTGGAACTTGCTGTCATGCTCCGCGAGGACTTCATTTCCGCCTTGCCTGGTCATCTTGAGAAGCTTCAAGCCGATCTCAAAGCCCAACAACGACAAGAGTTCGATGAGGAGAAGCGGAAGGAGATGGAGGACGCGTTGACTCGGTGGAGCGAGCAGTCGGAGGCCGCGATCGCTGCTGCCACCACCTCCGCCACTGCCAACGCCGCTGCTCTCGTCCAGGAGACGCACGAGCAGGAGTTGCAGCGCTTGAGGCTCGAGTGTGACGACCGGATCGCATCTTTGACAAACACTCAAGCCAAGCAGCTCGCGACTGTCGCTGCTGTCCGTGTCGACAGTGAAGCGCAAGCCAAGCAGCAAGCAGTCGAAGCCGTCGCGAGACAAGTCGCCAAGGCGCGAGCTGGCGTCTTGGAGCAGCTTGCGAAGCGGGATGGAGCCGCCGTCGCGACCATCTACAGGTGTATCCGCATGGCCACCGACGTGCTGAACCCGAGCACCTTTGCCTCCGCATCCACAGCCAGTGTGGAGTCCACTCAAGTGCCTCCAAGCCGTCATGGGTCGTCGAACTCCTCCAATACCAGCGACAAGATCCCCGTGGCCGTCACTCACTCGGTCGTGGCGCTTGTCAAGGAGCTCAAGGCGCTCAAGGAGCACGTGGCGACGTCGTTGGACCAGCTGCAAGTTGACGAAGACGACACTGCGTCAGCTGCTGCCCCTCCGCTCTCCTTCTCCTCCTCCTTCTTGCTTGGCGGGACAATCAAGTCGACTGGAGAAGCCTCGGATGCAGGGACAGAGGCTGACAAGCCGTGGTTCCAAGGCAACGACCACGTCGCCGACGCCATCTTGTGTGCGTACCGCGAAGTCATGCAGTACGCTTCTCGGCAGCTGCTGGCGCGTCAACAAGCCGCTCAAGACGCGCTCTCCCAGCTGTACACGCTGGTCCTCAACGAAGAAGCAGCGGCGGCTCTCGCTGCTTCTTCGAGCCATCCCAAGGCCGCAGAGGAGCTAACAACCCAGCGACAAGAGCGAGCGAGTCGCCTTAAGCTTGAGGTCGAGCTGGCACAGGAGCGGACGGCGAGAGAAGACGCTGATTGCCAGCGACAACTGCACGATGTGTGCGTTCGCCGACTGCTGGAAGACCAGCGAGCGATGGAGACGGCGCTATCCGCTTCTCTTGAAGCCTCGCAGCTCGAGTGTAAGCAGCTGCAGACGCGCGTGGAGCAGCTCGAGCACTACCAGCGACTGGCGATGAGCAGCAGCAGCGGCTTCCAGTCTTCGCCGAACGCCGCGCGCTTGGTGACGCCAACTCGAGGCTTCACTAGCAGCAACAGCAGCTCAACGGCCGTCCCGATGCGGCCAGAACGTCCTCGAGACCACCCGACGGCGACCGTTAAAGGCGGAGGCTCCATCCACAAGGAGAAGTTCGTGAGCGACTTGGAGAAGGAGACCGGTCAGCGACGCACGACTGGGAACCCTACAGCGAATGGGGACAATGGAGCAGAGATACGTCGACGTCGGCCGTTCCCAGCTGGAGAAATGGACACGTCGTCGCTGTCGCTGGCGACTGGGACTGGGTCTACAGCGGCTCGAGGGTCGCTGCAAGACCAGGAGCTGTGGTTCCAGGGCGTGCGGACGCTGCACTTCGTCAGCCTCTTCGTCTCCGTCTTCTTCGTGCCCAGGCAAGCCGTCTTCCGCGTCGAGCTACTCAACAGCGACACCGAGCAGCAGCAGACCGTGTACGTGCCTCGCGCCGACATGCAGCAGTTCGTGGCGCAGCACGCGAGGGACAAGCGGCGCCGGGTTGGACTTGGAGGCGTCGGAGACGGTCAACAAGACGAGGAGGCGGCGCTGGACGACCCGACGCGCCGTGGAGACGTCATTGACGCGCTGTTCGAGCACGTCAAGGTCTTCGGCGCAGGCTCCAGCAACATGCTGCTCTCGTTCGAGTAGTAAGCGTCAACTTGTCAATTCCATCACACATAGCCTAGACTCACCCCTACAATGCCGTCGCTTCCACACTGTCCGTCGTCTCCTCCTCCTCCTTCTTGTCGCTCTCGTCCGTCTTCTTCTCCACCTCTCGACGGGTACTCACCGGCCGCATGAGTCCTTCACGCCTGCCGCTCCACCAATGCGCGAACGACACGCGGTTCCACCTGAACACGGACATCTCATCCGCGTCCTCTCCATCCTCTCCGTCTCCACCGGCCGACAGTCTCGCTTGCCCGTCATCGTCATCACTCAGCACGCCTTCCACATCCGTCCCCTCCTCCTCCTCTTCCTCTCCGTCCGTCGCCGCCTTCAACGCCGTCTGCTGCTCTTCGAGCGTCAACAACGTCGAGTACGCAGCGAACACGTCGTCGTCCAGGTACTTGCGCGGGTTGCTCTCGATCAGCTTGAGCAGCCTCGTGAAGTGCGGCTGCACCTCGGCGATCAGCACGTGCAGGTCGAACGACAGCTGCGCGTACACCATGAACTCGGCCTGCAGCACTTCCCTCGCCGGGATCGAGTGCACCGCGTCGATGTCCGCCAGCACCTTGCGCGTCACGGACTTCATGGCCACAGCTCCTTTCGGCTCGTTGAACTTGGCAGCTAACAGCAGACACACCGACATGTACAGCTTGCGGTTCGCTCGGGTCACGTACCGACTCAGCACGAGCTTCTCGAACAGCAAACAAGCAATGGCACCCGTCGCAACCTCGAGCCCAGCGCGTTGACAGGACTCGAGCGCCTCGCGCTTGAGGTTGCGGATCTTGCTGAGCGACAGACCGGTATCCGCCAGCCACGGGTGCTTCTCCTGGAACTTCTTGTTCAGCTCCTCCTTGAGCTCTTTAGGCTTGACGAACAGCAGGATGCTGCTCACTACCGGCCCGATGTTCTTGTCCCCTCGGACGACGTGGCGGTGGCGGCCTTGGCGGAACGCCGGGTCGTCCAGGTAGTTGGCCACGTATGGAGCGGAGGGAGTCGGGTGCGCGTCTTCACTGTCCCGTTCTCGACTACAAGGACACCATGTCGCGTGGAGTAGACGGTAGTAAGACTTGCCGCGCCAGTCGTAGTAGCTCGCCGGCGTCTCCAAGTTCCCAGCGGACGCCAGCCGTCGACGCATGGCCGTTGTAGAGCCCGCGCTGCCTGCTGGAGCATTCCCATTGTACTGCAGAGCGAGTTAGTCGCTGGCGAGCTATAGAGTAAGCAAGAGAGCAGGTTGATAAACGCACGTGGAGGATGGTGGAGGTGGCGATGGGATAGCCACAGGCGCTCGAGAAGAAGAGGCGGGCGTCCATTAGCCCTTGCTGGGTCGCCACGCCTTCCCAGCGCCGCACAACGGCTGAAGCGGCCGGGTATTTGGTCGTGAACCGGTGGCGGAAGAGCGCGGGCACGCGGATGATGGTGGCGTCCATGCCGGGCAGTCGACGGCCAGCTAGCGACTCGCTGGGGGTGGAGGCTGCGGCGCCTGAAGCTAGGAGCTGGGAGCGTTTCTTGTCGGCTTGGTCGTTGTCCATGTGAGCGGAAGAGGAAGAGGAGGAGGAGGACGAGTAGGAGAGAGGGGAGGCGTCGGGGAGTGGAGATGTTGGGCCGTGGCTTTGGCGGCGGTTGTTGGCTGGGGATGAGGTGGAGACTTCGATGACTTGTTCGGAGCGCATGGGGATGTTCTGGAGGAAATCGAGCGCCGCGATGTCGCGTGTTACTTTGCGCGAGTGAAGGTGGCGCGAGCGTTCGCTCTGGACGCTCGGCGTGGCGTCGGTTTGCTGGTCAAAGGTGGTAGATCATGGACGTTAGGGATGGAGTTGGAGGGGAATGAGAGGTACTGGAGGGGGCTACCGTCTTGACGAACAGCACCGCGCGGTTGGATGGGAAGGAGGGAGGGTTGAGAGGCGTCCGTGGTGGTGCGGACGCGTCTGGAGGAGAGGTGGAGGACGAGAGCGCGGGGTCTTCGCGGTCGACATGGCGCACGATGGGCGGGGGGAGGATTGGCGGGTCGTCCTGGGTGTTCTGCTGGGTCTCAGACGGTGGCGGAGGCGGCATCATGATTGTCGCCGTCTCGGGAACATCATCATGCCCTTCGTGGGGCGTCGGGGCATGTGTGGCATCGTCAGGAGGCGCGTCGCCGCCGAGCATCGGTGCGCGATCCGTCATGTTGCACGAGTTGCTCTGATGTGCCTTCAATGAATTCGTCTCAGACTCAGATCTCTGCACCTGATCCCGACCGCGATCTTTGTGACGTCGACGACGTGGCTCTGCTCCATCCAGTTATGGTGCGCTAACGTTGCGCTAATGTTGCCATTCCGTTGTTTTGTTGGGTTAGCCGTGCGTTCAACCAGGCGCAACGCAAGCTTTCCTTCCATCTCTTCACTTCTTATAGCACGCTTAAACTGTTGTTAGTATGTCAAGGACTAATATTCAAATGATACTCTAAAAATAATAGTTTGGATTTAATATGATAGTTTCCCTACTCCACAAAACTGGACGGAAGGCAGCTGTCGACTGCGCAACTCCAGACCGCTCAGTCCCGAGAACGCGACGCAAGGCCGACGACGACGCCCCGCCCTCCGCACGCCCGCACGCCCGCCCGCAGCCCCCAGCACCAGCACAATGATGCAGCGCACCCTGCTCCGCTCCGGCTCGTCCGTCGCCTCGCGCGCCGCGCCTCGCGTCTCCCCCACCGCGGGCGTGCGCCACTTCCGCAACAGTACGTTCCTTTTCGGCGGCGGTAGCTGCTCGTTTTAATATGGGAGTTTGTATTGACATTCCGGTGGTCTTGCCATTCATGAACATTCCAGCCGCGCCGACCAAGTGGACGGAGAACAAGCAGCTCTCGGGCTTTGCGGGCTTCCTTGAGGGTACGTCAGGCGTGCATAGCGAGCGAAAGAGTCGTCTTGAAGCTCGTATCTAACGCCTGGACTTGTGGATCGCAGCGGACAATGCGACGTTCACGACCAAGCTGACGCACCTGACGAGCATGGGGCTCATGGCGTCCGTGCCGCTGGCGTTCGTGCTGAGCCCGTCGCCGCTCAACCTGCCGGTGGACCTGGCGCTGGGCGTGCTCATCCCTCTGCACGCGCACGTGGGCATGAACAACGTCATCTCGGACTACGTGCCCAAGGCGCACCGCCAGCTGACGCGCGTGGCCATGCTCGGCGTCACGGCCGTCATGATCCTCGGCTTCGTGCGCGTCAACCTCGAGGGCGCCGGCATCACCGAGACCGTCAAGACGGTCTGGCGCCAGCCGCCGGCCAAGCAGGCCCAGGAGTAGGGTGTCTGTCTGACTGGATCCAGTTGGCTGGTCGCTCCTCCTGGTCGTAGTCCGCTTGGACTCTCTACGAGGCAGATGAATATAGCAAGTCGAAGTGAAGGCGGATGCTATCGAGTCTCGAGGCCCTTGTCCTATTCTCTAGCTGTGCTTGGGAAGCAGGACGGTGGCGTGTCCTTCGACGACGACGCTGCCGTCCGCGTCCTTGATACAGCGCGTTTCGCAGTCCACGAAGCGCCTGCGGACGCGGACGACGCGGATGGAGGCGGTCACGCGCTCGTCCACAAGCAGTGGAGTGCGCCAGCGCAGCTCCTGCGACGCGTAAACTGCGCCGGGCACTGCACGGCCAAAGATGGTGGCGAATAGCCCGGCGGACAGAAGACCTTGGACTACAGGTCGCGGTTGACCCGCTGCTTGAGCGTCTGCGTGGATCGGGTTGTTGTCGCCAGCCAGTGCTGCGAATTGCTGCGCGTCGGGGAGCGAGAAGGAGTGCGAGAGCCACGCCTCGACGCCCACGGCCGGCAGCTCGCCGGGTTGGAGCTGAGTACTCATGACACGGTAGAGTTGACGTGTTGGTCAGCTGTGGGCGTTGTAGAGCGTTAGGGAAGACGGGAGGGGTGTCAATCGGTAGCTACTCACCGTGGTAAGGGCTCCGTGGATCTTGAACAGCTCGTCGCCGCCTCTGGACGTGCTGAGCGCGCGCCGCGCCAACGCATTCGCCCTCGACCGCGCCAGCATCATGTTGGTCACTCGCTGAGCACTTGCGTTCCCAAAATCCGTACTTAACAGGATTTTACTTGGAATTAGTATTGACTCGTAAACGTACTTGTACGAAACGATACGGCTCGCTTTTGACATGGACGCCTCGCAGCCGCTCAAACCCACCGACGATCATGCGGCGCATGTCGACGATGGCGGCGGCGCCTGCGGCTCGCGCGCGGCTCGCAGGGCTCTTCAGCAAGCCGCCTCCCATCGGTGCGTGCTCCTCTCTTCATCCTCTCCATCGCGGCACCTCCGGTCTCCAGCCGGCGCCTGTAAGCCTCAGTACACTAACCGATCGACTGGACATCTGAAGTGGACCTGGTCGAGATGCAGACGCTCGCGTCGGTGCAGCGGCTCATGGAGCAGATCCCTGCTCGTCCAGCAGCCCGAGCGCTGGCTGAAGACAGCGAGTACCGCAAGTGGCTCGACGCCTTCCGCTCTAGCCGAGGACTAGCAGACGCTTCCGCACATGTGAACAAGGTAAGCCTCGACCACCAACACCTGCTATCACACCTTCATGGACTTAATGACCGCTTTGGGACGATTACAGGCAGCATACGAGTCGTTCTTTCAAGGCGCAATGGCTCAGCTCAAGGCCAAGGAGGACGAGGCGCTTCAGGCCGCTCCGCCAGTCGGCGTAGTCCCTCAAGACGCTCTGGAGCAACCGGAAGCCGTCGCGTTCGTCGAGGCCGCCAAGCTCAAGCTCGCGAGACACATGTGTGCACAGGCGGCGAGCGCCTTCGAGCTGCTGGACAAGGACAAGGACGGACAGGTTACGGCTGCGCAGCTGGACAAGCTGCTGCGTGTGGTGGAGCAGGGCAACACGCCCGAGTGGATGAGGAGTAAGTGAGACTGAGCATGTGGTGGGTGGGTGAGAAGCTGATGGCTTGCTGTATTTATGGTGTTCTCCAGGCCAGTTTGAGCTGTTTGATGCCGACGCGGACGACGTAGTGACTGAAGAAGAGGCGAGGCAGGTGCTCGAGTCCATCGCGTCGGCTCAGAAGGCAGTGGTAGCCGAGCTATTCGCCACTCACGTACGTCGATCGAGCACTCAAGTGGGTTTCAAAGTGTCTTAGGCTGACAAGCTGCTCTCACAGGTGCGCCACATGCCCAAGAAGCACATGAAGTTTGTGAACAAGGGGCTGGGCGAGGAAGACTGGAAGTCCAAGGTGCCGGAGAAGATCCGCTGCGTCTTCCACTACGCCGACAAGGTCGAGGACGCCGAGTTGATGCCTGGACAGAAGCGGCCGCCGCCGAAAGTGGACTGGGAAGCCTTCTGCGAGTCCCAGGTACGCATGTTGCCCACATTATGGACCGGGTACAAGGTAGTGAGACTGACTTGGTGCCTCGATATCTTGGTGACGGAGTAGGAAGTGGAGATGCCGGAGCTGCACCAGCTGATGGGCGTGTACGCCAAGGGCGTGTATGACTACCGCTTCGAGCTGATCGAGAGGCAACGCGAGCGCCGCAGCACGCGCAACAAGGGGCTGGCGCTCGCTTTGGCCATCGCCGTCGGCGACTTCATCGCCACTATCGTCTAGCTACAAGAAGCTTAGAGTGCGAGACGTCACTACATTGTAGTAGAAGCGCAGGGTTAGACGTCGATACAAGTGGTGTTGAGCCTTGAGAGAGAGAGAGAGCAAAACCAACACGACAGCGTCGTGTTTGTTCGTGTGCAGCTTGTTCAGTATACCTGGATGGACCAATAGATGGGACTCATAGCCACCAACGTACCCTGCGAACTACGGACGTGGCTGACAACTTACAGCTCGTCGCGCTCATTGCCGTCGGTCGAGCTGTCCACGGCCGCGTCCTCGGCCTCGGCCTCAGCCTCAGCCTCAGCCTCAGCCTCAGCCTCAGCCTCAGCCTCAGCCTCAGCCTCAGCCTCAGCCTCAGCCTCAGCCTCAGCCTCAGCCTCAGCCTCAGCCTCAGC